>JZKD02S0709386.1:162731-173544 GCA_000966675.3 Picea glauca | reverse complement strand
CAACAATACAATCACATGCTTGCGGGGGGTCCGATCTCTTTTAAAAATCGAAAAGGGGAAGACCCCGCAAGGCATCACAAAACGATGTGTGTTACCTTTTTTTAAAAGACACCTTCAATTTTGTTCGCTTAAGTCCAAACACGTGAGTTCCTTTCTCACACTGCAAACTTTCTCTCTCAGATCTCAATGGAAATTCTATGTGATCCATGCTCACCAACGTCATTGCTCGGATCATTTGGGATACTTTCTCTGGATCATCCTGCTTTCTTCAGATCAACCCGCTCTCCACTTTGTGAAGATGCTTACACAGGGCCTTTTCATGAAGCCTCACTCTGGCAGTTTTATGGGCAACACTAAGGTTGTGTGCCCATTTAAATGCAACTAAACACTCAACAATTATTCACTCTACCTCTCTATTCCTACTCCTACGCCTAAGCTCACGTAGGAATATATTCTCAGGTCCTTATCTTCCTGGGTTCTCCTGTGAATGAGTCACACCCAAACAACCTGCTCTGATACCATGACAATGTTTAGAGAGAGAAGAACATAAAGGAATGAATATAAGCCGAAATGCAGGACAAACATACTACACACCATAGGTTTTAGTACCCGTATAACTATTAAATAGATTACAAATATACAATGAGGATCCAAACGAATCTACCAAACACTGCAACAAACTAAACTGAATTCAATGACTAACTAAAATCTATTTGGACTTGTCTAGGTGAGCTGGCATACAACTTGACAAGTGGGTGGACAACTGGAGATTATCTCTAACATCACGTAGTTTGCAAAAGATGGAAGGAAATATTTCAATCCTCGGGAATTCATAGGGTTAGTGGCCACTTTAGTGGTTTCCTCTACTCAGGTATTTTTTCTAGAAAAGAAATAGTTAACCTCCATTTACTCATCTCAACCATTGTACGCCTAGTGGATCAACATAGGAAGTGATTACAAATTTCACAGTCTCTCTTTGGATTTTCTTCCAAGCCCTGTTGTTGTTGAGGTGGCTGGTTTCAAATGAAATTGCAAAAAACATAGCCTTTCACTGCTTGATCCAAAATGGATCCAGGAGCCAAAATGGGTCCAGGAAGGCCTAAAAATAAGAGTGCTCAAAATCACCTCAAAACGGACATGTGCGTAGGCCTCGTCGATATGAACCCAACACAACTTGAACAGGCTCAAACGAATGTTGTATGTGAAAGATATCGCGATCTATTCATTTTTCCAAACAAGCAAAATTTGATGACTGTGCAATCCATACAGTCCATACAGTGCTGACGTGGCAGCTGACTGTACAAGTCGTACGACCATACAATGACATGGCAGGTATAATGGCATGCTGACTGGGTTGACAGGTGGACGAATTGTTGGTTGACACGTGTCCATTATCTGGGCGAATATCATGGTGCCACGTGGCCTAGTCTTGGGCTGCCACGTGGCACCCCTCCATTGGTTGTTTGGGAAAAAAATTATGGGTTCTACGGGAGTCGAACCCGTGACTTCCGATCCAGGCGAAGAGATTTGACAGCGCTGGGCTACCAGCCCGCCCATGGTAGTACTTAACAACACATGCCCAAATGTTATAGTTAAGCTTGAGTGGAGGCTCCATTGGTGGATAAAAGGGTTGGGGCCTACCCCCAGCCCCCGACGCAACTCGCATACGACCTGTGCCATATGACTTGCATTATATATTGAATGGCGCGTGGATATGTTGGAGCCTAGCCCCAATCACATGGGTTGAACCATATGACCTACGAGTCCTACCTTGATACATGGACACAGATATATGGGGTTCACACCCGGTCGGTCGGGCTAGCCCACCGACCAAGGCATGTAACCAAAGGCTATGACCAGGGGATATAACAATTAGGGCGCATGGAGTATAGGGGCATGATCATATGACCCAGTGCACATGACTAGGGCCAGGAATCCAGGGGGCCAGCGCGCTAGCACCAGACCAGGGCCACATGGAGGGCGCCCATATGACCAGGGTCCTGCGTGAAGGGGGTTGCACCCTATTATTTTCCAAATATGGTTTTTTCAACTATAATATAAGATTTTATTGGATTTTTCAGCCAGTTTTGAGATATTTTGGCCATTTTTGGAGGATTTGGAGCTCTTTTTGAGGCCCGATCTTGGGGGGAAGTTGGGAGTTTGTTTCCAACTTCAATCTTATATAAACCAGAGGTTCTTGGCAGCCTAAAGAGGATATTCTAAATAGGAAAATGCTGAAGAATTGAAAATCCAAAGCCATTTTTATGTAGGAAAACCATTGAGGAGAACAACTTTGCATGCCATTTCTGGGAGCTTCGTTCAACCGTTTTCAGTGCTGTCAGTTTTGATGGGTTCTTGAGATCTGGCAGAACACATCCAGATCAATTTGTAATCCATTTGGAACTTTTATGATGTACTTTTGAAGCTTTGAAGAGAAATAAGAAAGCCTCACTCACTGAGACAAAGGCCCAGAGACGTAGGCGAGATTGTCGAACTCCATTATCAACTTTTGTTGTTTTGGTTTGCTATTTCTTCATGCTTATTTCCAAATATGTATATTTCTTTATGGCTGCCATGTTTCATCTATATTTCTTCCTCTTTTACTAAATTCCTAAATGGTTATTTAACTCATGCTTTAAAAACTCAACCATTGTCTTTAAAAGATATTTTCGGATCAAGTGGTGTCAGAGTAAGTTGACGGTTGGTTTTTGAGTTTGCATGATTATGAGGGACATCTCAAAGGAGAAAATGACATCTAAAGAGGGACTTTCTTAAGATGAGAAGGATTTTCGAAATACTCTCTTTGCCATGGCAGAGATGGTGAAAGTGTTGTATGAAGATTACTTGAAACGAAAGAGATCGGTTCAAGGGAAATCTTCAAAGAACGACAAAAGTGAAGAAGAATTGAAGGAAGTGCCTTCTACACGCAATTCAAAAAACATCTCTGAAGTATGCAGTGGAAGTCATTCTTCAATTTCGCATTATTCCCATCAAGATGGTTCTTTTGGTGCATTTGAAAAACATACAGGAAGTATAGGTTTGAAATTTCTAACCAAGATGGGTTATGAAGGAAAGGTCCTTGGAAATAAGGGCCAAGGTATCGTTAATCCCATAGAGGTTGTGGAAAGACCTCGTTATTTAGGATTGAGATATAGCGAAGAGGAGATTGGAGAATGCTCCAAAACATTGGAAGCAAGTGATGCTTCAAATGACCAACCTAAGTCATTGCGGGAACAATTCACAAAAGGTGATGGTGTATCACTCCATGATGGTGATAGTGAATGCAAGTCATCTCCAAAGAAAAGTGAAGATAAGCAAGAAAGGTATAATGGTCATGGTTTTTCCAAATCTCCTTTTGATAATAAAAAGCATAATCATGTAATCCAAAACTTGTGGAATATGTGTCCTTGTACGCTTTGTCATTCACCTAAGCATTGTGTGGCCAAGTGTTGGAAGAGGCAATCTTTGTATAGGAAATTTATGCCGACCAGGAAGGAGACACGACATAAAGACTCAACTCCACAACGAAAGAAAGATAAGGGAAAACAAGTTTGGATGTCGAAAAACCACTGCACTTATTGCAACAAGGGTGGACATCAAAAGGCTAAATGTTGGAAGCTTAATCTGGACCTTCGTCCAAAAAAGGACAAAAATATTGCGCATGTACTCACAAAGGAAGAGGCAGTACCGACGAAGCAAGAGGAACAACATGAAGGAAATAAACCATTCACTTGGTTTTTCCAGAAGTGGATGTCACATCTTCATTGTATTTTTCTTCCATTAATGTTATCACACATGTTGTAATGATGACCTGTTATAATATCATTTTGTACAACATAGTGTTTTGTTTTTTCCTTATGAGTATGTAATCAGTAAGGTCGATTTTTTAACCTTTTGGAGGACCAAAAGGTCTTTAGTGAGAAGGTGTGATCCAAAATGGATCCAGGAGCCAAAATGGGTCCAGGAAGGCCTAAAAATCAGAGTGCTCAGAATCACCTCAAAACGGACATGTACGTAGGCCTCGTCGATACGAACCCAACACAACTTGAACGAGCTCAAACAAACATCGTATGCGAAAGATATCGCGATCTGTTTGTTTTTCCAAATAAATAAAATTTGATCACTGTGCAGTCTGTACAATGCTGACGTGGCAGCTGACTGTACAGTCTGTACGACCGTACAGTGACGTGGCAGGTACAGTGGCATGTTGAATGGGTCAACATGTGGATGAATTGTTGGTTGACATGTGTCCATTATCTAGGCGAATAGCATGGTGCCACTTGGCCTAGTCTTGGGTTGCCACATGGCACCCCTCCATTGGTTGTTTGGGAAAAAAATTATGGGTTCTACGGGAGTCGAACCTGTGACCTCTGGTCTGAGTGGAGAGATTTGGCAGGGTCGTGATACCAGCTTGCCCATGGTAGTACTTAACAACATATCTCCAAATGTTATAGTTAAGATTGAGTGGAGGCTCCATCGACGGATAAAAGGGTTGGGGCCTAGCCCCAACCCCCGATACAACTCGCATACGACCTGTGCCATATGACCTTCACTATATATTGAATGGCGCACAGATAGGTTGAAGCCTAGCCTCGATCACATGGACTGAACCATATGACCTACGAGCCCTACCTTGATACATGGACGTAGATATATGGGGCTAGTGCCTGGTCGGTTGGTCTGGCTCGCCGACCAAGGCACGTAACCAAAGGCTACGACCAGGGGCTATAAAATTTAGGGCGTGTGGAGTATAGGGCACGACCATATGGCCTGGTGCACATGACCAGGGCCAGGAATCCAGGGGGCCAACGCACTAGCATTAGACCAGGGCCACATGGAGCGCGCCCATATGACCAGGGGCTCGCGTGAAGGGGGATGCACCCTATTATTTTCCAAATATGGATTTTTCAACTATAATATAAGATTTTATTGGATTTTTTAGCCAGTTTTGAGAGATTTTGGTCATCTTTGGAGGATCTAGAGCTCTTTTTGAGGCCAGATCTTGGGGGGAAGTTGGGAGTTTGTTGCCAACTTTAAGCCTATATAAACCAGAGGTTCTTGGCAGCCTAAAGAGGAGATTCAAAATAGGAAAATGATGAAGAATTGAAAATCCATTTTTATGCAGGGAAGCCATTGAGGAGAGCAACTTTGTCGACCATTTCTGGGAGCTGCATTCATTCGTTTTTAGTGCCGCCAGTTTTGATAGGTTCTTGAGATTTGGCAGAACACATCTAGATCAATTTGTAATCCATTTGGCACTTTTATGATGTAATTTTGAAGCTTTGAAGAAAAATAAGGAAGCCTCACTCACCGAGACAAAGGCCTAGAGACGTAGGCGAGATTGCCGAACTCTGCTATCAACTTTTGTTGTTCTGGTTTGTTGTTTCTTCATACTTATTTCCAGATCTATATATTGCTTTATGACTGCCATGTTTCATCTATAATTCTTCCTCTTTCTTTAAATTCATAAATAATTATTTAACTCATGCTTTAAAAACTCAACCATTATTTTTAAAAGATCTTTTCAGATCACTAATTATGACAACATAGATAAAAAAAGCTTGAATCTCTCTAAAAAAAATTGATTGGATTCCTTCTTCCTAATCACCTCCTTTCCCATCGAAAAAGATGGCCTATAAATAAATTTTTGTGTTTTGCCTACTTCGATGGCCTATAATTTTTTGTGTTTTTTCGACCAACAATTGCTATTTAAACATGGGAAAATTTTGTGTTTTGCCTACAAACAATTGCTATTTAAAATGGGAAATTTTTGTGGTTTTCCTACACACAATTGTTATTTAAACATAGAAAGCATTATTAAGCTGTTTCCGTTTATATCCATATCATGTAAACACCTTGACAAAAAAAGGGAAATTGAATAGGTGTTGAGATAGTAGTTTTCACTTTATCAAGTTAAAAGATTAAGAGTCCACTTTATTTCATGTTTTTAAATATTTTTAAATATTTATACTCAAATCAAATACTATATAATATATTATATAATTTATTTTAATAAATTTATTTTCATATTACATGTTAAGTATTGAGTCACAATATTTTAATTAAAACGGTATATTTTTCAATGGTTTTTAAAACCATTCTAAACTTTGCTACTCCATAGTTATTATTTCACCATTCTCTTTTCACTTTACACGACTAACATTTCCTTTTCGTTTACATTGTTTAGTTACACTCTACTTAGTTAGTATAACTATATTTGTATTTATTTTACATCGTTTACTTACAATCATTTTACTTGGTATAACTACACTTTTTTTAAATAATAAAATGTATTTAAACAAGTGCCACTGCCGTGGCGATGTCTTTGTCGTTGATGATGGATGTAGTAGAATGCGAGATTAAATAAATGATTTTGTAACGGATGTAATAGAATGCGATATTAACAAAATGATTTTCTATAACACTTATAAAAACCGAATCCTCGAAATTCATGATTTTGTATAACACCAATAAAGATCGTCTCCTCGAAATTCATAAAATTATTGTAGTAGAATGCAAGATTAAACAAATGATTTTGTATAACATTAATAAAGACCGTGTTCTCGAAATTCGTGAAATTATTTGTTAGCTCGTGTCTACTTAAAGTAAATAAGTTGTGTTGGATGGTCAGGTAAAATATAAAATATATAATTTTTTGCTTAAAAAATGAAAATGAAAAAATTGGAATTCAATCACAAGCAAGCACTGAACACCATTATTTGTGGAGTTTTTATGGTTGAAGTTCACCAAAGGGGTACAATGACCATAGATAGTAGGGGCTAGGGAAGATATAACACTCAGTGTACCACCAACATCTAACTACACCAGAATAAAAAAAAATGCCTGCTATTTCTAGCTAGCTCACATAAGGCTTTCATACCCGTAAATACATGTATTCTTAAACCAACCTTAATAAAGTTTTTGAAAATAGGAAGAATAGAAGTAAGACAATCTCTCAATTTCCAGTTATTAAAACGATATC
Source organism: Picea glauca (assembly GCA_000966675.3). Taxonomy (NCBI): domain Eukaryota; kingdom Viridiplantae; phylum Streptophyta; class Pinopsida; order Pinales; family Pinaceae; genus Picea; species Picea glauca. The sequence goes on along the minus strand of JZKD02S0709386.1, from coordinate 166,562 downwards.
ATTGTATATGTAAGAAAATTTCATTTATTAGAATGAAAGTTATAATAAGTATGGAGAGAAAGCAAAAGAAATCGAAATATGAAATTATTAATGTTTAATATTTAAGTTATTTTATTATAGATTTTTAATATTATTATAATTATAGATTTTTTACACAATGTTGCTCTACATGCAAACAAGAAATACCAAGACCATAGTTGTACAATTATGTTGTTCCCTGCATAGAGTACTAAAGTTTGAGTGTATTTGCATGCAAGGCTTTTTGAACATCACCTCTATTGAAATATGTCCCTTCATATTCTTGAAAGATAACTTAGATGAGAATTGCCAATGAATTCATTTTAAATATCAACAATCAAGAACTTGACCATTACTAGAGAAAGGAGTGAAAAGCCATGTTACATACATGTTTTGAAAAAAAAAAATCGAGGATATCTACTGCAAATAAACAAGCGTGTCAAACCAATATTACACAATCATTGGTTGCTTGTCTTTGAATTACACCAATACTTTAGGCTGTGGTAGCCCTAGTCTGAAATAACTACATGACTCCATGCATAATCTATCATACCATTCAGATCATGATCATCATCCATAACTGCATTTCCTACCTTTAATACGGAATTACATGACAATTTGATCAGAGAATTTATTAAAGAGACTGCTAGCAAAGAAAAATAACGTGGAAAAGCTTCTAAAATATACATAACCATATAGTATGTAAAGGAAAAAATCTAAGGTGCTTACCATAAATCCTTTGAGATTAATGGCATTATCCTTCTTTGTGTGGCGGTTGCGGTCAAATATAACCTCTGCAAGGTTTGTCAAAGTGTGAAGACGCTAAACAATGGTCATCTGCAAGTCAGATTTAAAAAGAATAATACTTCATATTAATATAATTATTACTTTGATTATAATATATTACTTCAGATAATAATTTATTTGGATTATAAAGTGATTATGCTCTACACTCATTTAACTTTTCATTTTAATTATGCAAAACCAAATAAAGCGTTGCAACATTTAAAAAAAACAAAGAGCCACTTTTCTATCATCACAAACCAAATAAATTATTGAATTTAATATATAGCCAAGACTTTGAGGTAAAATGGAATAATGATATTTGTTGTAACAACCCAATTGATTTTATTGATCATAGTTGTTAAGTTAAATTTAATTAATTATTAAATTAAATACAATGAATCTTTTACTATTTTATTATATTATGATAGGTGGGGGAATTAATGAGGGGATAAGGTTGTTGGGGAATTGAATGAGGGAGATAGATTCGAGAGAAGGGGATACGAAAGAGGGGAGAGGAATTGGGAGGAGGAAAAATTATGGAAGAAAGGGAAGAGAACAAGGAGGAAATTGGAAGGAAAGATTGTTTTGGCGAGATTTTACAGGGGCACAAAAGGCACTGATGTTGCTGAGAACTTTGGGCTCGAGGGCTAGGAAACCGCAAGGATTCTTGGAGCTAGGGAGTCAGAGAGGTTGTTCCTAGTTGGATGAGAGGTAAATATTCAGTTTCAGGCAAGCATCCAGGCAAGCATTCAGGGAAGCACTTTCAGCAAGCAATTTCAACAGGACAACCTTCTTCTTCAAGAGGTAAGAGGTAATTCTTAAATTATTATATTTGTATTAAAATTCAAGAAATTTTCAAGTTATAACAGTTATAGATTTACTCTAATTTTGAATCCATTTTGGCTGCTACAAATGGTATCAGAGCCCAGTTTCAAAACCGAAACCTAGGGCCTACCCACCTTAGGACAAAATTTTAGGCATGATGTCCTAATAATAAGTAGAAATAACCCTCAAAACCCTGAAATTGCCACTAAGAAACCCTTTATTTACAACCCATAAAACCTATGAAGACTACCCATAAGAACCTCGTTCCAACCACTTGTACTATTCTTCACTTGCGTAGACAGAAAATTAATAGAGTTAGATTCATAAATATTGTAAAATAAACAAAAGATTATGAAATGTATATGTACTAATTACTATATACAAAAGGAAACCAAACAAAACCCCAACAAAGTATGCCACCACTAATGAAAACATTCTGACAGAAGAGGCAAAGGACTCTACTGAACAATATCAACGATTGCCAAAATCCAAAACAAACAATTCCGAAGTACAATAGCTATTGATTGCAGATAGAATCAAAATGAAAACAACAATTTTGAATTAAATGAGGCCTCAAATGTCAAATTTAATACAGAGAAACATAGAGTGAAACTTATATGTTTTCACCGACCTAAGGGCCATGAGGAAGATAGGATAAACAAAACAAAGGGTTGTTACATGAATTATCCTTCCAAAAGCTTAACCTTTCGTAATACAGAAATGCAGGCTATGAGGAGGACAAAAAATACTCTATGAAATCTAACGAGAAATTGAAGAGGCAACAAACCAATCATGTCACTGCTGAGAAGATGATAAAAGGCTTGGAATCCAATCCCGATGAAACTGAACAACGCCTCCCTAGTGTAACTGATAAAAGACAATCTTGGGGTTAAACTACAAGCATACATTACATATAATCATAAAGATAATCTTATTAAAAATTCCTATGAATTTTTCATACTATTGAAGTGTCTTAACATCGAATGTTACAGCGCATCTGAGTCTGTGTTCGCATCAATGACAATAAAATTAATTTATTTGAAGTTGTTCATCTAGATTGGGGTTAATCAAAATTGTAAATAAATGCTTGCCTATCTTTTAATTTCTAAGCCCTGGAATGGAAGAAAAGATTATCAAATAACAATCTTAAACCTGGATAAACTAAACCTAATATTGTTGCTGCAACAACAACATAGGCATGAACAATAGCTGCAAACATGTTATGGAAGGTACACATGATGACAAAAATGCCTCTGACTTGATCTGCAGTCTTAATAAAGCAAACCCAACACCATGCATATGTTAATCAACTAAATGAAAAACAAACAATCAAACAAACTAAAAAAAAAACAAATAGAAATTTCATTTGGATAAACAAACGAAAAAAAAGTGGCAAAGTGTTCGAGGCTCCTTATGCATTGAGAATCATAGCAACACAAAGATTTTTCTACAACATTATTATTGCCACCTCTCAAAACAAACTATGCCATCGCTCTGAGTGAGAAACGAGATTGCTCTACAAAGGCGACTTATTATTTATCCCAATCATTTCACATAAGCTGATCAAAATCAAAGAAACACTATTCTGTTATATTACATGGCCAGATCCGTGAAAAATAAGAGTTTCTTAGTGGCTATGATGGAAATAAACTGTGAAAAGAGAAGTCCTAACTTTTCCTTCGAATCCATGAAATTGCAGAAGGGTGTAAATGAAAAAAAATACAGAGTATTAGCTTGATGAGAGAGAAATGGGAACCCTAACTGTAATGGGAGAGAACAAATTGTAAGTTTTTTTTTCTTACCCTAACCCAACGCAATAGCCAACCTAGCACATTTGAGTCAAAGACCAGTGCACCAAGCGAACAATATTCCCGTGAAGGAATGATGCAATTTAAGGAAGATTTAAGGAGGATGGAGGGTTGTTGTGCAACCGGAAAGGCCATAGGGAGCTGAGCAGAGAAGGGTCAACCTGGAACCATGGTTGTTCTCTTCAAGCACCTGACCATGTATCCATGGTCGTTCTTGGGCCTCCACTTGAAACCCTAGAGAAAATTTGTGAAAATGAACAAGAGTTCGAGCAAGGGAGGGTTTTGTAGAGTCTACTGGTGAGTGTGTGTGGGAGCAAGAGGCAAGTGGGCCTCATGAGAGGTCACATATTGCCCACACTCTAGATTTTTTTTTTTTTTTAAATTTTATCCTTGT
>JZKD02S0709386.1:121781-138014 GCA_000966675.3 Picea glauca | reverse complement strand
CCGTCGAGAACACTTTGAATACTTAATTTCCTCTTTAGATCTATTCGATGTGATACCGTGCAAGGGCTAGTTCACTTGGTCTAATTGTAGATCCGTCCCTGGTCATATTATAACCCGCTTGATCCCTTCCTACTTAGTAGCTCTATCCTTACTGAGCCCTCCATTCCCTCTTCCCTTATCCTTCAATGGGAAAGTTATGATCACAGGCCTATCTCCCTTTCCTTCATGAATAATAGATATTTGGGCCTTATTCCTTTCCGTTTCAACCTCCTTTGGCTGGAGAATACTTCCTTTCACCAGGCTCTAGTCTCCTCTATTTAGAGTCGATGGATTGTTGGTTCTCCTATGTATATCTTGGAGAAAAAATCATTCTCCTGAAAAGGGAAATGAAATAGTGGGTCAAGAACTCCTTCAAGGCATCGCAGGTGGAAATCCTCCACCTATAGGTGTAGCTAGGAAAAGTGATGGCCCAAGTGGAATAAGGATTGATCACCTCAAACATAATAAAAGAAGAGGAATAATGCCACAAAATACTCCAAACAACATTGAGAAAAGAAGAGGAAACTTGGACATTAAAATATTGTTGTCTATGGCTTTAGCTGGGAGACCCAAATACTTCTTTCTTTCATAAGCAGTGTAAGGTGAGGAAGGGGAAAAATATTGTGGAGGAAATCCATCTGGATGACCAATTAACTCTTACCTCCTTCAAATAAATAAAGAAAGCGACCTACTCTCATTATGTTGGTTTATACTAAGAAACCAGATCAATGGACAACCATCTTAGAGATCATGATCTCTCCTACATCCCTCTTTTTCCAACTCATTCGCTCTCTGCCTCCAACATCGACTTTCATCTTGGAGTCTCTCAACTCTTCCAACTTCTCCCTCTTCAAGGTTTTTCCCATGGAAACTGATTCAAGGTCTCTGACAAACCTGCTTTGATACCAAATGATCTGTAAATGGTGGGCTTATGGCCTATCCGTTTTGTCAACATGGATCCCGATTGCAGAATAAATTTAATTCTTTCTTCATTTTTGGTTCAAATCTCTTCATTTCACTCACATATTTAAAAGAACAATGAAAACACTCCTCTCCCAACCGACAAAAATATGATAGCTTGACACTCATCCTTCTTTACAACTAGCACATAGGTAATTTCTACCCAACAATCAATAAATTCCTAGAAGTAGAGTAGAAGTCGACCTAGGCATGTAATGAATCATCCCTGCAATTGAATTATCAAGTAATTCGACTAGACAAATAGAAGTCGACCCAAGGATGTAAGAAATTGACCAATCTGAAGATTTGAGGGATGTGTAGCCTTTAAGTGAGTGTGAGAGAGGATGAGGAAGGAAAAAAAAACACCCAACAATTAATAGAATGATGTGGACGGCTTATGGGAAAAGGAAAAATTCCCAACAATTAATAGAATGATGTGGACGACTCGTGGGAAAAGGAAAAATGCTCAACAATTAATACAATTTTGTGAACGACTTGTGGGAAAAGTAAAAATGCTTAACAAGCAATATAATGTTGTGTGAGTGTGAGAGAGGATGTAGAAGGAAAACAAAACACCCAACAATTAATAGAATGATGTGGACGGCCCGTGGGAAAAGGAAAAATACCCAACAATTAATAGAATGATGTGGACGACTCGTGGGTAAAGGAAAAATGCTCAACAATTAATACAATGTTGTGAACGGCTTGTGGGAAAAGTAAAAATGCTTAGCAAACAATATAATGTTGTGGATGACTAGTGGGAAAAGGAAAAACACCCAACAAGAAATAAATGGTTGTGTATGGCCCATAGGAAATGAAACATGCTCAACAATATTAATTTGACTTAGGGAGCGAGTCAAACCAATGTTCTCTTAAAACGATGAACATAGTAGGGTGCCTACACCGTGTTTACAAGACTGAGATTGATGTAGCTTTCATGCAAGGATTTATTAATTAATAAATATAACCAAAACTTCCATATCCTAGAGTGCTCAAGCACACAATAAACTAATGAACTTGCACCAGAGCCACACAATTGAAACAATTACACACAAGTTTCCACATTCAATGGGCATTTTATTAAGCTCGAGAGATAAATACAGAGGGGTGAGCTATACACATAAATTGTGTGTATTGTTACTCACTTAAAATACAAAATTGCAAATGGCCATGGCTCAGAGGCACCTTCACTCATCATGGACATGCTCCTTAACTCCTTCGTCCACCGATTTTCAAGCAGGTTGCCCTCTTCCAACTCTCATTTCCACTACTATCTTCCCCAAGTTATCCTTTCCTTTCCCTTGTTGATTTCCTCACTACAACCTTCATTTTTTTAATGGGATTCCTTTGAAAGGCCAACCATCACAATTGTTTGTTTCCACTTCCAATTTTTCCAAAAAAGACAAAATAAAATAAAAAGAACATGTTTACAAAATTTATAAAAGGTAAAGCAACTGGGTACTTATTAGAAAGTTCGGCAAAGATCCAATTCAGATCACGATGGGACAATCATACTAGCTTATTGAGTTAGATAGTTCTTATAAACTATATTTAATGATGTGGGACTCAAACATTTTTTTAAACAATGCAAGTAATCTATATAATTTTATGGATGTATACGACAAATAGTTGAATTAAGATCCTTGAATCAAAACTTTCTCATTATATTTGAATAAATACATTCTTGTTTGCCTCATAAAATGTTTATATAGGGTAGATAGTTGAAACTTTATTTCATTTGGGATACTTGAATTAAAAGTTGTCCATAATATTTTAATTAACAATTTTTATTATGATATAATTTATAATTTATAGTTTTATTAAAAATTGTATTATTTTTATTTATTCTTTCTATTGAACTCATAATGTCAATGTCAATGTTTATTCAATGAAATGATATGAGATCAGTGCCTCATGACACAATTCTTGCATGATTTGGCACAATGCCACTCATTACTTCAATGATCTTTCATGTGGTGAGAATGACACACAAGCTCAGATGGATGGGCAAGTTTTAGAGTGGTCTTCTTAGATATCTTTATCTTTCTCTCAAATCCTCTACGGAATAGCCATAGTATGGGATCAATTCATGTTGGTATGCAATATATTCTTCATTACTTCACCTAATTGACCTTGATATTGATAGACCACCCTCCACCCTCCACCCTCCACATAACTTTTCAATGGATGCTCTTGATAAACAAGGGTATTAATGCTAAAATTTACAAAGCCTCCCTTTAGTCTACATGGTTTGAGCCTAAAGAGTTACTTTCTCCCTGTTGAGATTTGGGTACCTTGGAAAGTGGTCCCCTTGTGTTTGAGAGTCTCTAAACACAAAGGGGGAGACTATTACCCTTATACCTTTCCTTTTATGTTCTAATTTCACTTTGACTTAGTCACTTAAGTCATAAAGTGAAATTTGTCACTTAAGTCATAAAGTGACAATTAATTCACAAAGTGGGTGAATTAATAGACATAAATCAAACTATGGAAACTTGAGCAAAGTGGGTTTCCAAGTGAGATTTTTGAGATTAGATCTCACCCATTGATTAGACATGGCTAGATTGAATCTAGGCCATTGGTATTTTAGGTTTGGCCAAAGAGAGGCTAAAGGAGGCAAAAGGGTAAGGATTAGGCTCATTGTTCACTTGCTCACTTGAGAGATTTGGGTGAGGAGAAGATGAGTGAAGAGAAGAGAGAGTGAGGGTTTAGAGGCTTGGGCGCATTCTTGAGGAGAGGAGGGCGCACAAGTGTTGGAGGAAACTCAATCTTGGAGGTGGCACACTTGTGAGAGATAAAGGATTAAGGGTATGAGGTTGGAGTGCAAGCATTAATGGAGGGCGCAAGGCTGAGAGAGGGTGCACACTAGGAAGGTGCACATCAAGCTTAGTAGTTGCACACTAGTGTGTGGGAGCCTTGAGTTGGAGGGTGGCATGTTGGAGTGGGAGCACAACCCAAGCACAAAGGAGTTGCTCATATCTTCAATAAAAAAAGGAACTTCAAGAGGGCACAACACATCTTTTAGAAGACACATATGAGAGAGGGCACACAAGCACAAAAGGGGCACCAACTTCAAGGGATCTCTTGGTTTAGCTTGTGAGAAGCAAGCCTATTGTAACAGGTTCCTTTGTTTCTTTTTCTCATTGTAGCTTTTTCTTGAGACAACCATATATACATCTCTCTCTTACTGGTTTTCCCCATGGGGGTTTTTCCAAGGTCATGTTGACCAAAAACTTATGTGTTCACTTGTCATGTATGCTTATTTATTTATCAACTGTAAGTAGTTAGAGATCTAGAGGGTATTGCATGTTTTAAGGTATATGCATGTGTTAACATCAGTTACAAAAACACTTGCAAGGGCACCTTAAAAGAGCATCCAATCATTAGTTTGAAGGCATATTTTAGGGGAGGTTTTTTCAGACCTGTTTGTTGTCTGAAAATAACAACAATGACAACTTTGTTACCTTGAAATTAGAGCCCAACCAGAGGTCAAAAGACAGACCTATTGAGCAGTCTTTAGTTCCTCAGAAATTTTACACTCCCAACTTCGATACTATTCAAATTTGTATCTCTAGTACAATGATTGTCTGACTCATTCAACCCTTAGGGTATACCAAACTCTAGTAACTTTGCAACTCGAGGGTTCTTCTTGCCTAGCTTAAAGATTTCTCCCACTAGCCCTGCATTGACATAGATCGCCATATTCTTCAAGAGAACCATATTTTATAGATCTGCTCCTTAAAGCTTAAGAGTAAGGACCACTTTATATTTCAATGCTCTCCATACTATGATATTAGAGGGTTCTTTTGATTGTTCAAAGATTCACCTAGGTCTCAACATACATTAATGTATTATGAGGACTAGAGATGGTTATCCCTCTTCTTATGACCGGAAGTCTACTTTTTCTTATACTTTCAACCTTGGTTTGGGCCCATCACTTGGTTTAAGAAAAAACAACATGCTACTTCCCTTATTATACAAAGGAATAATACCAGGGAGTTGTAAATGTCATTGAGAATATTTTTGGATTCGACAATTGGTCAGAATTTCACTTTCCCAAGGATCCACCTACAACCTCTTTGGTGTGACACTTAGAGCGCCATCCACATTGCATGCAATCTAGTTGATCACCAATAGACTAAACACATCGATGTCAATATTTTGTTCCATTATAATCCCATAACCATGTGTAATTTCAAACACCAAGTGGCTTTGAAAGTCAACAATATCTCCATGTCTCTTCCTATTTACTTGAATAATGAGGTAGTAAGATAAGAGATCCTAGATGGAGATGAATTTAAGAGTATGTAACTTTTTTTGGAACTAAGTAAATTGTGTAATGAAAATGGAAACATCCACTTCGTCTTTGTAATGAATCCAAGATCTTAAAGTATCAAGGATCTCTAAATAGACAATAATGTCCACCAAGGATCCCATAATGAGAGGAATGAGAGATGTAATGTTCTTTTGATTCGATCTCTAAATAAACAATAATGTCCACCAAGGATCCCATAATGGGAGGAATGAGAGATCTAATGTTCTTTTGATTCAATCTCTTTGTTATATAGCTTACATATACAATGGCCATGAGATAAGGATGGCCCGTTTTCATCTTTAGCTAATAAAAACAATGCAAAATGTTTAAGATGAAAATGAAAGTTATAAAAAACTAACTCTTAAGATAACTCAAAATAATGATAAAATCATTCTCAATCTTATTTATAAATAAAAAAAATCATAAACAATATTGATTTTGTTTAATTAATAATTATGTACATGAAAAAAAAGTAACAAAAAAATGAATTATCATTAAAAAGGAATATCTTACAATCAAAATTAATAATAGAATGAAAATGATCAACATGGTCTTGAAACCATGACATTACTCCTCAACTCCAAATCAAACCATGACATTACTCCTCAACTCCAAATCATTGTTAAGTAGAAATTGTTTTCTTAATATCAAAATTAATGATAGAATGAAAATGATCAACATGGTCATGAAACCATGACATTACTGCTCACCTCCAAATCATTATTAAGTATAAATTGTTTTCTTTATCATTTTTTAGGGCATAAATACAAGATAGAATGAAAAAGATCAATATGGTCCATTACTCCTCACCTGCAAATCATTGTTAAGTAAAAAGTGTTTTCTTTATCATTTTAAAAGGGCATAAATACAAGAGCATTTTATAAAAAAGGTATTGAGATGTAAACGCCACACACAAATTAGATATTGTCTAGTGCCATTAGGTATGAGTAGGAATATCTAGTGCCATTAGATATTGTCTAGGAATATCTACAAGTATAAAATTGAAAACCCGTGATAAAGAATATGACCCATAAAATATTAAACACCACTAGCATACAAACAAAAGACAATGTGTTTGGTGTAAGAATCATTGCAATGGTTAGAGAGGATAATTGTCATTGTTGCAAAACCTCCTGAATCATCAATATAATTGTCATTGTTGCAAAACCTCGTGCAACATCAATATGATACTTGGTGTTTGAATCAAGTAGGGTCAAAACAAAGAAAATATCAATGAACGTGTGGTTGGGTTTGGAAACCATAAGGCCACTCGTCCTGTTTACAATATTCTTGGTGTTCTCCTTAGTTAGTAGCCCAATCATGTTTGTAGTGGACCACACATGTACATCTTAAACACTTTAGTATTAATAAATTTTTCAAAGTGGTATGTTGGTGTAAATTTGTACAGTATGAAAATTAGTTATATAGATTTTTTTTTGAAAATAACACATGTGAAGAAAAAGTTTATTGGATGTAGTTTGGGTGGTTGGGAGGAATGATTGTCACCTTCCCCATTCAAGTTCAATTCCTTGTGAGTGACATGTTGTGCTCTTAAATGGGTCTATAAGATGCTCTTGTTGTTAAGCCCATAATATTCCAAAACAAAACTGCATCTCTAATGGAAACAAAACTGCATCTTTAATGGATTTCTAGTGAATATCCGATATTTACTATAGTGTTTCACACATTGGTTGAGAATTAAAACATAATGATAATACATCAAAAAAAAATTGGAAATGAAATTTTTAAGATTTATGACTATAGTGTTTCACACATTTGTTGAGAATTAAAACATAATGAGAATACATTACAAACAAATAAATTTGGAAATGAAATTTTTAAGATTTATGATTATAGTGTTTTCACGTATTATGTTTTGAGAATACATTAAAAATAAATAAATTTGAAAATGAAAATCTACTTTTTATTCCAGTGTTGACTATAGTGTTTCACACATTGGTTGAGAATCAAAACATAATGAGAATACATTAAAAATAAATAAATTTGGAAATGAATTTTTTAAGATTTATTACTATAGTGTTTTACATATTAGTTGAGAACAAAAACATAATGAGAATACATTAAATTTTTTTTGGAAATGAAAATCATTATCCATCCATTTTTTTTAAGTGATTGTTGATTCCATATTAATGGAAGAACTTTGAAATGATACTTTTTATTCTTTTATCATTGGGTGTTGGGTTCTATTGTGTTCAAGGGATCATACATTCCATGGGGAAGTTGACATAGGAGGAGACCATGTTTATGAGATCACGAAGACAACTGGGCATACACTTTTAAATCGATTCAATCTATATAAATGGTTGTTATTCATGCCTACCCAAATCGAAATTATGAGGTCATCGATCATGTATATTCTAGGTATGGAAAGCCTGAATTGGAATCCATTTGTGATTTCCTTTCATTTGACACTATCATTTTCCCATCTAACAAAATTCTTGTTATAAATACTTAACGTTGAATATTTGAGCAAACCCATCTAAAACATGTTGGTGTTTCCATAAAACAACTTCCCACCACTGATACTTGACTTAATGTATAATAAAATAGTTTGCATATGGATACCATTGTTACTTTCCTTACCCATGTTTATCTATATATGGCCATTTTTCGGTTGGAATTATTACTTTCTTTTTGCGATCATGTTCCCTACCTTTCAAATTTTAGGTACTTATTACATTGAATACTCCATAAAATTTTATTCCACCTACTAAATGCTAGTTTTGCATCTCATATTCGATGAATTTATATCTCCACATCAATCTAGTGAGTATTCAAATTTATAAAATGAACTTATTCAACTTGTTCACAATATAAGGACTTACTTTTTACATCTCCAAATGGCAACTGCTAGTTTTAAATCATATGCACTGACATTTGAGCTCTCTCAAGGACCTTGGTCAAGCACTCACCACATGGCAGTGTAACTATTTGATTTGGAAAAAAATACCTCCTTCTTAAAAATTTATTTAAGAAGGAAAATTAATGCAATCCCTAAAGTCCCTACTTTTCTAATGACATGGACCTTGAAGTGAGATGTGTGTATTTTACCCGACTCTTTTGGTTTTTTAATCACACACCAATAAAATGCCTTATGTAAGAGTAAGCTCTTTTTTTCCACATAAAAATTGCTCATTTATATTAAGTATATAAACAATGTCGAACTCCAAATAAAATGAGAGTATTACAATCATCACCACCAAAAAGTGATGGCTAAAGCATACATGCACATAGATGAAAAGTTTGACAACAAATCAAGGGACATCTCCCATGTCGTTCCAGAGATCCGCTGCAAACAAGAATACATTCTACAACCTCAACCGAGAAAGAAGAGAACAAACATCCAATCAAAACCCAACAAGTATTAGCAGGGAACAAGATTGCCTATGATCGATCAATAAAGCTTAAATGAACTGTATTAGCGAAATGAACTGTGTTGGGCTAGCTTGACCATCTACCAATTGAGTGAAATTCAGAGTCCCTTCCTATAAGGATAGAGCTTGTTCAGATATGACCTCTACTTCCTAGTTGAATTCTCTATAAGAATGCATGAAGACGAGATCTGAGAAGGCATGAATAAGTGTCAGGGTCCACTCTTTCCAGTGGTTTAGGCCCAACACCTGAAGGTCAATTTTCTTATTCAACCAATAAATAATTAGCTTCGAATCGCCTATGACCTGTAGATCAAGGATGTGTAACCGCATCGCCAAGGACAACAAAGGCCATACTCCAAGGATTTCAACTCTATTGTTTGTGCCCGAGCCACAATTGAGCCACCACTTGTAGCTGGTGTGTATGTTTTCCTTGATTATTCCGCCAACACCACTACACAACCCATTTCTCTAAGAAGCCCCATCTAACCAGGCTTGAACTCTTCTTTCTGAAAGCAATAGAGTATGTTTTAGCTTTAGTGATGGTTGTGTCCATGTCTTTAGGTTCCTGATCCATCCGAGGGTCCTATGTAAGTCCCCTTCAATGGGAAGATGGCCTTCCTCAAACAATGCTTTGTTCCTTTCCAACCAGATGTTCCAGCAAATAATGGAAGGAAGAGTGAGCCACTTAGGGTGCTTGGACCTCCAAACGTTAAAGAACATGTGTATGTTCCCGCTTTTCCACCCAATATTTATCTTGAAGGTTTTCAACATTCTAGACCAACCTTGTCGTGCAAAGGGACAATGTAACATCATACGTTGGGATGTGTCTATATCTTTCTTGCACATGACACAAATGGCCGGTCCCTACCACCCTTTTCTTTAAGAATATCCCAAGTGAGGATCATGTCCTCCATCAACAACCAAGTGAAAAGTTTGAGTTTAAGAGTCATGTCCCATTTCCACATCGTGTTGTGCCACCAATTGAAGCTTCTGGTCCAAATCTTCAGTGCGATAACACTGTATGCATCTTTTGCAATCATAATACTCGTGGTTGAGTTACCTATCCAAACCAGCTCGTTTGGCGAATCAGAAAGAAAAATGCCTTCATGAGCCAATGCTTTGCTAAAAGCCTCCCATTCCACAACCTCCTGTCCGCTTAAGCCCAACTCCCTCGCCACTTTCCACTTAAAAGTAGAGGGACTATTGCAACTCTGTAAACGACCTGAAATAGGAAATGATATCCTTTTTCCTTTAAGGAGTTGATAAGGCCAAAAGTGAGATAAGAGCTCTTGCCCATAGCTTGAATCATGTCTTTTCCCAATAGATCTAGGAGTAAGCTCGATGCTTTAGGTTACCGCTAAGGCCATAACACATGAAATCCTATAACTAAACACTTTTTGTACTTTTAGAATTTAAATTCCTTCTTTGTATTAAATGTTTGAGTTATTATTTGTCTATTTTTTTCTGGAACCCCATAACTTTCACATATAATATTCCCAAACCATGGCGTTTTTAATTTCTTTTATGTTTTGACGACTAGAGTCTCACTTATACTCCGTTGGGTAAAATTGCTTCAGTGCCGCTCTTGTCCCCACGATAAATATCTTCCAAGTCGGTCCAAAAAGTAGATGAAGAAAAATGTTGGCATGGAAAGCAAGGTAAGGGGTCGGTGAATTTTGTTTTTTTAATTAATATTGTTTAAAATTTTGATGACCGTTCCAAGTCGCTGTCATCACGTGGCAGTACTAAGCTTCCAGGAAGCGTTTCGCACGCATCAACCATCGCATCTCCAGTTGTCGTAGTAAACCAGCAACACATTTCCACCGTTAGATGGCGGGATAATCGCCGAATACTATTCGTCGGCGATCGATTTCTGTCGTAGATTTGATTCTTGCATTCTTTAAATCTCAGGCTTAGGAACAAAGAAATCTTCGTTCAAGCGATCACCGGATCGATCCGCTCTCTGTGCGATGTTGTGTAGGTATTTTGCATTTGTAATCTGTATATAGTTTCTTGACTCTATATGATTATTTTCTTTTCTGTACTTTTCATGAAAGATGGGCCGGTTTTAAAGATTTTATTTTCTGTGTTTATATGAATCCGAGGATCCGAACACTGGAATATGGATATAGCAAGGATTCTTCCGGTTTCAGTGGACATATCGCTAATTAGGCGTGAAGATTGTGAAGATTCTTACTGATCGCAATTAAAGGCTAGGTTCTGGTCGGATCCGAACGCTGGAATATGGATATCGCAAGGATTCTTCCGGTTTCAGTGGACGTATCGCTTATAAGGCGTGAAGATTGTGCCGTCGTCTTACTGATCGCGATTAAAGGCTAGGTTCTGGTTTTAGTATAATGTATACAGTTTAGTAAGGTCTAGTACGGGATTCGAACTGTAGATCGAGTGTGATAAATATTTTAGATACAATCGTTTGTTGTTTGTAATTATGGCCGCGAGAAGCCATTTGAGGGTCTGTTTGTAAGATCTCAAATGTCTGTATGATCTTGCCTTTGCGGGTGCGCTTGCAGGCGGGTCAAATTATTAATAATAAAATTTAAATTCATTTTGCGGGAGGGCCGTGCAGGGTTGTTTTGGCCTGCGGTGCCTCCCGCCTCGGTGTTGTCTCGCGGATGGATGTACGGGTTTCAATAATCTGTTGCCGCAGATGATCGCATGATTTTTCTCCTTTTGCAATAACATACACAAACGGTCGATAGCAGGAATCGCTTTGAGCATGGTGAGGGTTTCCGGCATAGATCTTTTGATCAGCGTTTCGCTCGCTCGGTTCAGATACATAATTAGCATCCAGAGGGCGTTCATGAAAATAAACATTATTACCTTAAAATATTAGGGTGAAGAATAAGTTTTAGAACACATGAGCACAAACACATCTGGGCTCATTAATTTTTAAAGTTTCTCGTTCTCTTTGTTCCTTCTGGTCTCGTCTCTGCTATTCTCCCGCGCTCATCGCTGCTGTTCACTTGTTTGGCTTTCTAGGAAAGCATAACAGTACGGTATATAGGAAGTGTGCAGGGAAGCCGTTCAGCCTTTTTTGTTATTATGCTCTAATTTGTGTATTCCATATTGGAATTTTCGATTTTTAATTACATTTCATTCATGTTGTGCAACATAGAGAAGAATCACCACAGTTTCCCTTGTGAAAATGAACGATGACTCCACTGTCTTCCCTTAAGAAGAGAAGATGAGAAAACTTTTTTGACTTCATTTTGTTGTACACATTAGTGCCAAAAATTATTTTCTTAAATGGTCCTTCATTTTACTAATAGTTCTTGCGAATTATTTTTGGTGTGACGTGAAAGTAAAACATTTTTATTTTTATTCTTTTTATATATTTTGTGTATTCGGTTATGACTTTTCATTTCCAATCTCGTGATTCACAATTGTTGAGTATTTTTTATAGGGTTTTTCATTTTTTACGGGAACGTTTGTGATACAATAATTGTATTTTATGTTTCTCAATGTTATTTTGAAATTGTATAGATGTTTTAACATGATTTAATAATGAAGAATGTTACACATTTCATATATATTATTTCATATATATTATACAGTTCGAATATATTATACAGTGTGAGTGTGTCTAATGGTTAAGAACATGTTCATTTTAAGATGTCACAAATTCTTCATATATATTATATAGATTTATTATATAGATTGAATGTGCTTAATTGTTAAAAACATGTGTTTCTTTTTAAAAGATCACAAATTAAGTATGTATACCAACTAAACTTTACTAATTAAATGAAATTAGATTTTAGTTGTTTCCTCTTCTCAAGTATTTCTCAAGAAAAAAGAAACAGTTAACCTCTATTTACTCACCTCAGCCATCGTACGTCTGGAACTGGCGGATCAGCACAGAAAGTGATTTACAAATTTCGTAGTCTCTCTCCGGATTTTCTTCTAAGCCCTGTTGTTGTTATGGCTGGTTGTAAGAGCATATATTTTTGTTGGAGTGAAAAAGATGAAATTTACATATGCAATTCTGTTACCCAAAACTGCATAGAACTTCTAGAGCATGCTGAACATACAAGTTGGGATTTCATTAGTCTGGCTTTCGATACATGAGTAGCCTGATGTTTTGCATGGACATGACAGTGAATCACAGTGGCTGTGTTTTAATCTTTCTACCATTGCAGTTTGGAGGGAGGAAGCGAATCACAGTGGCTGTGTTTTAATCTTTCTACCATTGCAGTTTGGAGGGAGGAAGCAAAAATATCACGGAAAATAGTATTTTGGGCAACTATCTGATTTTTCTTCAGATTATTTTCGTTTTCATATTTCAGTGCAGTAAACAATATTTTGGTAGTCGTAGTATACATAGAGCCGTTTATTTCATCTGTGTTGCTGCCTTTTTCTAATGTTTCTCCCATCGTAAGCTTATTCATATATTTTTATGGATCTGGAGAGTAGTGGTAGATTCAACTGCTCGCTTATTTAATCTATGTTACAGCTTTTGTATTTTGGCTCCCATCGGAAGTTTATTCAGATCATTTTATGGGTTTCGAGAATATAGTGGTAGATTTTATTGTTTTTTCTCCAGACTCATATTTTGGAGGAATAAAACCGTGAAATGATATTTGTGTTTTCTTGTAATTTGAGTAGACTTTTGATCTCATACATCAATGTCGGCCATGAAAACTGTGCCTTAAATCAAACAACCATGCCAATTTTTTTTTTAGAGATTAGAATCATTTTTAATAATCTAAAGCTCTATGTTTTCTGTATAATTCAATTGTTAGAGATAATGTTTGTCTTAGTTTATTATTTAGGAGATTGTTATTAGTTGGATTTGAGAAGATTGGTTCATCTAAGTTTGCTCCTATTTTGATGTGTGGTTGAGATATTGTCTCAAGTGATTGATTGTATGATTAATATTGTTTATCTTGAGACAAACTTGTTGTATTTATATGTATTCATTACATTAGTTCAAGATAGTGATTGACTTCATTATTTGTGTAATACTCTACTCTCCCTTTTTAATATGGTATGAGAGCTTGGTAAATATTGTTAAATATAATGTAACCTCAACAGTCTAACTGTACACTGCGAGCTGTCCTGGCCAGCTGTACTTTCTATTCTTGATCTGCTTGAGCCTATTTAGCTCAGCTATTTTCCCATTGCATAGAACTTCTTCAGACTTACTTCTCATTGTACTTTTCTTCATATATTCTAATATACTGTTTTCTGTTCTATTCTTTCTCTCTGCATTTCTTGCTTCACAATTTATCATGGTATCAGAGCCACAGTAGTAAGCCTCTTCACACAGGCTGGAGAGCAACACGATCCTCAAATAGCGTAGAGCTTCACGGACCTTGAGAGCATTTTGACACAGACTTTTCACAAGGCTTGGAGAGCTGCCCATTATACTCTCGAAAGATCCTCGCAGGAAACTTCCACGAGGAAGCAGACCGTCAAACACTCAAAGATCATCGTAAGAAGCTCACGCGCCGAAGCAGAGCGTACAACGCTCGAAAGATCGAGGAAGAAGAGAGTGCAGAAGAAGAAACTTTAAAGATTCTTGTACAATTTTCAAGAATCATCAAAGATTTACGAAGAAGAGCTGCAGGAGGCGGGAACTCTTGAAGAATTCAAAGAATTCGTTCAAATACGCTAAAGATTCCTGCATAAGGCAGAATCGTTTAAAGATTTTTGGAAATCGCTCAAATCTGTCAAAGATTGCAGCAGAGAACAAAGAACTTGTGAAATTCTTTCAAATCCTTGAAAGATTCACAAATTTTTCTTCCGCAGGAGAAAATTCCTTCAAATGAAGCAAAGATCGCGTCTAACGCGCAAAGAATAGCCATCGCGGCCGTAAGATTCGTCCCCCGAAAAGATCTAAGGCGAAAATCCAGTTCAGAAGGAATGAGGAGAGCGCGGAAAAGGCAAAAGAATTTTAGCCGTCAGATCTTGCGCAAAACACCGACAACCGTTGGATCAACAAGAAAGTGCACGAGGTTTAGTCCTCTGAAGTGCACTGGAGAAATTTCGACTTGTGAAGTCGCGAAATCTCGACATCATCTGGACCGTCCATCAAGAAACACGTGGCAAGATCTCGACATTTCACTGACTCGCAAGGTGTAAAGGTCAGAAGACTGACGTGAGAATTCGCGAATCGCGAAATCACGAGTCATTCTGGACCGTTGGATCGAGAAATATCGTGAGTCATCGATCTTATCTCATTGCAAAATCGGGGATCGGGAGTTGGACGAGCGAAGGAGACTGCTCTCCAAAACCCCGATACGCGAAATCCTGACATCACAAATCGCGAAATTCCGAGAGGATTGAGTCGTCCATCTCAGAGGACAGGTGGCAGCAAATCCAAGCCATCACTTCATCGGCATTTCGGAGTTCGGGATATCAGAGGTCTTGTTGACGAAAGACACTCCACGGCGAAAGTCGCAAAATCGCGATTCACGAAATAGCGCTAAGATCACAGCCGTCCATTTGTTTGGACACGTGACGGACATCGAGGAAACCGTCGGCATCTCGGCAATCAGGGTTCTCAGTTGACAGGGAACTTGGAGTCGCAAGTCGCGAAACGACGAGGACCGTCCATCTTAAAGGGACGCGTGGCGTAAATCCAAGGGATCCGGAAAAGTCCCGAAAGGGGAGAGTCCATCAACACATCGGTATTCGGTAAATCGCGAATCCTGAGGACAAGGGATCGAGTTTCTTTATGGTGAAAACCTCGTAAACGACCGGAGTTGTCCATTTTGAGGAGACACGTGGGCGAGATCGGGAGAACCAATCGACACACCGGGGTTCGGCGTTTCGCGGATCCTGGAGACGAGACATCCGGAACATATCAAATCGCGAATTCGCGAGGAGAATTCAGGACTGTCCAATATAGGAGGACGCGTGGCGGAGATCAAAGCAATCGGGAAATTTCCTGAAAGGAAAGGTCATCCATCGTGAAATCGAGAATCAAGAAATCGGGGATTTCGTCGACAAGAGGTCCAATGCATTTCGACCTTCGAAACCCCGAATCCCGATAAGAGGTTTGACTGCGGTCTTATCAGTTCTGGTCATAAGATCTAGACCGTTGAATTGTCCAAAGGAAAATTTTGGCAAATTTGAAAGACAAAGAATTGGAAAAGCCCGTAGCGCTTTAAACATCAAGGCGCGTGGTCACATTGCACGGTGACTAAGGCCAAATTCGAGGCTGATAAACTCTCTTCGGCCATCGGCAAATCGATGTTTCGACAATCGGAGTCACGAAGCCAAAAACTCATGAAATCTTGAACGCAGAGTTCTAAAGTCACTGCAAATTATACGCAGGAGACAGGTAAGTAATAATTTTTTCTTTCTATTTTGTTGAATTCTTTTTAAAACAAACAAATATGGTGTCGTCTAGCAATTTAGGACCAACTCAGGGTTCGATTCTTCTTGGAAAGAACTATGAGTTCTGGTCTCTTCGGATGAAATCCTTCTTGCAAGCACAAGAGTGCTGGGATCCAGTGGATCATGGATATGTGGAACCAGATTCAACAGACCTGTCTG
>JZKD02S0709386.1:67924-90631 GCA_000966675.3 Picea glauca | reverse complement strand
ACCAAAACAACTTGAAATACTTTCTGGAGCAAAAGGATTTGAGCGAAAGACAACATAAGTGGGTGAGTACGTTACAAGCATATGACTTTGATATTGAATATGTTAAGGGCAAGAAGAATGTAGTTGTTGATTCCGTTTCCAGGAGACCTTCAGTCTTTTCCCTTACTGAGGTCTCAACAGATTGGAAGTCTACCCTCTTGGTGGAATATTCCAAAAATTCATTCGCTTGTGAGTTGATGGAAGGTACCAACCATGATTACAAATACATAGTAGTGGATGATATCATCTACTAAAAGGAGAGGATCTATCTTTTCCCTTAATCCATGCTCAAGGATAAGATCTTGAGGGTAGTTCATGACGCCCCTTTAGCCGACCACCCAGGGTACTTGAAGACTAATAGACATGTGAGAGAGAGATTCTCATGGAAGGGTCTTAAGGAGGATGTACTACGGTACGTGAGAGAGTGCGGGACTTGTCAGCAAAACAAGTCAAAAATTACACACCCAACAGGTTTACTCCAGCCACTACCTATTCCAGAGATGAAATGGGAGAGTATTTCCATGGATTTCAATACAGGGTTACCAAAATTCCAGGACAATGACTGTATTTATGTGGTGGTAGACGTGTGACCAAATATGCACGCTTTTTTTTCATTCCTTCAGAATACAATGCATCTCAGGTGGCATATATCTTCTTCAGAGAAGTGTTCAGACTCCATGGTCTTCCGAGGAACATAGTTAGTGATCGAGTTAGCAGGTTTCTTAGTGCGTTTTGGCATGATCTATTCATGTTATGTGGGACGAAGTTGACACGTAGTACTAGCTATCACCCCCAGATAGACGAACATACTGAGATAGTGAACAAATGGGTAGAAGGGTACCTGAGGAACTATGTGTCAGGACAAAATCGAGCATGGATAAAATGGTTTCATCTCAGGGAGCATTGTTACAACACCACTCATCACATGTCCATCGACATGAGTAGATTCAGGGCGTTGTATGGCTATGATGCCTCATTATTTGTAGATTTGGAATTTGGAGAGAGCAGGGATCCCAAAGCCAAATATTCGTTGCAGGAAAGTCATGACATCTTGAGGATCGTAATGGAGAATTTGTAGGTTTCTCAGAACCAAAAGAAGGTGTATGCAGATAGGCATCGAGTGGTGCGTAGTTTTGAGGTTGGGGACCTAGTCTTTCTTAGGCTACATCCTTACCGACAGTCTTCACTAAAGAAGAGTGGTGTAGAGAAGTTGAAACCTCATTTTTACGGACCCTACATAGTGATCAAGAGAGTTGGAGAGGTGGCATATGAGTTGGAGCTATCAGACGAAAGAAAAATCCACAACACATTCCATGTGTCATGCCTAAAAAGGCATTGGGCCAACATGTCACCGCTTCAAGAGATCTTCCTCCACTAGATGAGGAAGGACAATTGGCTTTGGCACCTGAAAGGATTGTGTATGTATGGTAATGGAGACTGATAAGCACAATTATTCGAGAGTACTTGGTCATATGGAAGGGGTTCCTGTAGAAGATGTTACATGGGAAGGTGAACAGATTTTACATCACC
The DNA here is from genome assembly GCA_000966675.3 of Picea glauca. NCBI lineage: Eukaryota > Viridiplantae > Streptophyta > Pinopsida > Pinales > Pinaceae > Picea > Picea glauca. Next base: position 89,062 of record JZKD02S0709386.1, on the reverse strand, counting down.
CTGATCTAAAATTGGTCGAGGACAAGCAATTTCGGGAAGGGAGGACTGTAATATCCCCCTCCACTTGATGACTCATTAACCTACATGGCTTTCGTAGGCTATAGTCAACAAAGAAAAAGGGGAGTCAAAGTATCAAACCCTAAAGAGATTAAATAAAATAAATAATTATATTTTAATCAAGTGAGGGTTTGATTTGGTCAAGAAGGAAGATCTAGAAGAATCAGAGAAGAAGAATAAATAGAAGGGGAACCTACCTCTTTGGGCATTATGATTTGATATGTATTGAGTGCTCTTATGGCCAACATTTTCGTTAGGGTTTTGGGCAAAACCTTTCCAGTGCAGGTTTAGTTTCAGTGGTGCAATACGCACCCTAGTTGGACAAAGGAGAGTTCATTTGGAGTCTTTGTCTTGTGGTATTTTATGAAGATCTTGAAGTATACTGGAGAAGAGCAGTGGGAGGCTCGAAGAGCCTCGATTTCTATGTTGGCATCATACTAGTTTTCCTTGTGTGTTTTGTAGCATATTGTGTAGTTTCCTAGTAGCCAATAGTTTATATTCATAGTCGTGTTCTGCGATTGTTTTTACAACCACTAGATATATTTGTATTGTTGTTCCCATTCATAATAATATGCCATATTATTCTGCTCTATTTATGTGTGCTTGCCATGTGTTTGATAATATTCCTCATTGGGCAAATTATTGTAAGGGTTTCGTATCATTTTCACATAGGAAGAATTAATAATTTGGGTCAAGAATATTACATTGCTGAATAGGTTATATTTTTCGTATTTACTTGTCAAAGTAGGTTTGATCTCAAGTTGACGAGTACATGGTATGTTTTATTTTAGTAAAGTAAATTGAAACCTCTTCTCTCCAATACGCCATGTATACTTCAAATATGTTTCACTTTTTGATGTTCATAAGAAGGCATGATACATCAAGTTGCCTCAAACTCTTCATTGTAATGATTGTGATGTTAATAAAATCTTTGCTATGATGAATATAATATTATATCAAGATTATAATATTAGATAATTTAAAATCTCCAAATGTTGGGGCATTAAAAAGTTATTACAAATTTTTAAGGCCTTTAGCATAAAATTCCATTAAAACCATCTATCATCCAACATTGACATACTTGTAAATAATTCAAATTAAAGTCAAGATGAGTGCAAGGACGCTATAGATAACAATTCAAAAGAGAGCCCCTTTGCACATTATCCCAAGCTAATGATTGTAAAACGTGTGAAGTGTTGTCATTGACCCAAGTCCATACGTAATTATGTGTTCATGTACAATATAAATGTCGTAGTCTAAAGCTTTTAGGAAATGGTGATTTTTTTTCAGGAATATTTTTGTGAAATCTGGTGAAAAATTATTGGATTCTTAAATTTGAGTGATTATTTCTATATACAACTAGCCAAGACCTTATACAAATTAATGAGAATATTTCTTATCAATACAATAGTGAAGGAATTGAATACCCTCTCCATATTCCTATCACCAACCAATTGGAGAGATTAAACAATTAATTTTTACTCTTAAAACATTTACTTCTATGCTCTCATTTAATGTTTGAGAGATATTTTCAATATTTTTCTATAATATAAATATAAATGAATTTAAAATTTTACTTATATATATAATTTTAATAATTGAATAAACAAAAATATATAATCTAAAAGTTAATAATTAAAAAGGAAAATGTATAGGAAAAAAAAATGTTCAAACAAATATCCAATTAATTTTTTTTTTAATATTATATGGATACATAAAAATTTAATTGAATAAATATAAATATATAAATCATTCATAATTGATTTTTTTTTTACACTACATTCATAATAAGTAAGTCGCAAGACTCTAATGCCTAAACCGGCATGACCTAAAAATTGAAAACAATATCTATTCATCTAATTAAGCATTTTATTTTATTCTTTCAATAAATTAATACAAATTGAAAACATTATCTATTTATATAATTAAACATTTTATTTTTTTAATAAATTAATATAAATACAATGTAATTATCATCATTTTTTTTGTTTGTTAATGTAATTGTCCATCCTATTTTACAATGTAATTATCATTTATCTTTTTTTAATTTGTTAATGTAATTGTCCATCCTATTTTTACATAAATTGAAACACATGCATATCCATGTTTTACATATATCAATACACATGCAATGTCAATAACTAAAGTTACATCTTTATTTATTTTATTTTGTTTATTTATTTTCATATAATTTGTTAATGGTTTATATATATATATATTTAAGGAACAAAGAAGTTTGCTTTGCAGCAACTGCTTAATTTCTTCCAGGCTGCACCTATCTTGTAACCTAAAGTTGCGGGATTCAATAAACTGATTTTCGTAGTAAAGACCCTGGATCCAGTCCACCAGCACGATCATTATAAATGATATTGTTCAGGGTAAAGCCGCCCAGGCCTTGGTGTTTGAACATCTACATTAATTTTGCGTCACACCACTGAAACAAATTCAGAAGCACAAAATAAGTGAATACCTCAAATGAAGTCAATGGCGAGTTCAACGAAGGTCACAAGTTCGATTCTCCTGGAGTGTCATTTGTAACCCGACATCAAAATATATCAATAACCCACTTCAGCAGAACCAGATCGCAAAATAAGTCTCGGCCCTGCATTTCGACGACCAGATATCATGGATGAAGCAAATTCTTTACAAATTCTTTACCAGGTAGGAAGGAACAACATCTACTTAATTAATTTATTCTTACTCTGGCGAAGCAATCGTGAAAATGCATTCGAAGAAGCACATGCACAATGGTTTTATCGAGGCTGAATTTTCTCTGTATCCCCACCTGCACAAGTTTATTTGTTTCTTTGCTCCTGGGAAAGTCTCTATGCGGTGCCTTGTGTATTGACTAACACCAAGTCCCATAATATTGCCACGACCACCATGAACCCCATAATATTTACAAAGCCTCCCTTTAGTCTACATGGTTTGAGTCCAAAGAGTCGCTTTCTACCCAACACTTTGACACTACTAAAAAATTGTATCTACATTGTAGTGATGGTTTGACTCATTCAACCCACTTAGGGTATACCAAAATCTTGTTACTTACAACTTGAGGGTTCTTCTTGCATAGCTTAAAACATTTTCCCACTAGCTTTGCATTGATATGGATTACCATATTCCTTGAGAGCACCATATTTTCTAGATCTGCTCCTTAAATCCTAAGATTAAGGATCGATTTATATTTCAATGCTCTTTTTACTATGAGATTAGAGGGTTCTTTTGATTGTTCAAAGATTCATTTCGGTCTCTCCAAACATTAATGTCTTATGAGGAATAGAGATGGTAATCACTCTTCTTATGGGAGATGTTATACCTTTGTCGATGACTTACCAAAGGTAGTTTTGTAAACAAACATGCACTAGGTCAATTACCCCATGCTTGTATCCCTTCAACAATAGTATGAAGATGCCCTATGACCAACTTCTAAGCTCACCTGATAGACTTGTGGAACATTGTAGACCTAATGACTTCCATGGCCTCATGCCCATCACACATTTCTTTGCAGCCTTCAATGTTAGAAGTGCTTCTCCAAAGAAACATGTCTTAACTAGGGAATCTCCCTCTTATTAAGCTTCTTCATTATTCCCAATCTTGTTGTGTTGGTGCTTCCCAACTATTTTCTTCTTATTTTTCCTTATTTTAAATTATTCTTTCCTTGGGATGTGTTTTTTCCTTCCCCTGATATTTTTACAGATTGTATTCCTTGCAGTCTCATGGGCCACTCATTTTTAGTCATATGTTAAAATTTCTGCCAAGTGTTCAACTCCCAAGGACAATCCTACTTTGTAGAAATAGTTGGTAGGAAGTCTTCTAGAATTGACCAATACCCGATCATACATCTCCTTTGTTGTTGGTTTAGTCTCTTGTCTCATGCAAGATCGTCATCAAAGTCATTAGAAGGAAGCAAAGTGTGGCATTCGCTACATTTAGGGTACTTATCAATTTGACATCGAGTATACTAAAGGGGGATCCTCCTCCTTAGTGGTTTTATAGACTTAGATTAGGAAACTAACATTGATGATCAGAAGTCTACTTTTTATTATATTTTCAGCCTTGGTTTGGGCCCATCACTTGGTCTAAGAAAAATCAACATGCTACTTTCATTATTCTACAAAGGAATAATACCAGGGAACTGTAAATGCCATTAGGAATATTTTTTGATTCAATAATTGGTCAAACTTTGGCTTTCCCAAGGATCCACCTATGATGACTCTTTGGTGTGACACTCAAAGTGTCATCCACATTGCATGCAATCTAGTTGATCACCAATAGAATAAACACACTGAGGTCAATATGCACTACATACGACAACTCATTCATGATCAGGCTCTTGACTTGTAATTTTATTGTTCATAAGAACATGTTGCATATATTTTTCCTAAGCCACTCATTGGGGCCAATTTTTTTCATCTATGATCTTTTCTAGGGCTGAAGGAAGTTGTCATTATAGGGGGATAACATGTATTCCCTCCTTCCATCCCCTCAATTCTAAGCCAGTCTTATGGGCGGATGTTGGTGCATAATTACTTATGCACAAATAATAATTAGTTATGCACAATATTAGCTTGGTAATTAAAAAAAAATAAGCATGTGAATTATCAAGATAAAGTTTACTCACTTTATTTAACTTATCTTGATCTTACCATGCATTGATGGATCCTAAGTTGGAAGTAAGATTAACTTGGAACATTTGACTATTTTAGGCATAACTAGTTGAGTTGTGGCTCAGTGTATTTAAAATAAGCGAGCAGTTAGCATGCAAACATCTACTTTACATAGAGGACTTGGGTCTTCATTGTATATAGTTGATTGAGGTGAAAAAATAATTGAGCTTTTGCATTGCTCTATGGACATTTCCGTTTGAGGGTTTTACCAAGTAATATCTTGTGTCTTTTGTGAGTTTTTTGTTCCATTATAATCCCATGACCATGTGTAATTTCAAACACCAAGTTATCCTTTGAAAGTGAACGCTATCTCCATGTCTCTTCCTATTTACTTGAATAACAAGGTAGTAAGATAAGAGACCCCACATCGAGATGGATTTAAGAGTATGCAACTTTTTTTGGAGCTAACTTGCGTAATGAAAATGGAAACATGCATTTGGTCTTTGTAATGAATCCAAGATCTTAAAGTATTGAGGGTCTCTAAATATACAATAATGTCCACCATAATAGGAGGAATGAGATATGTAATGTTCTTTTGATTCAATCTCCTTGTTACATATCTTATATATTGACCATGAGATAATGATGACTCGTTTTCATCTTTAGCTAATGAAAACAATGCAAAATATTCAAGATGTAAATGAAAGCTATTAAAAACTAACCCTTAAAATAACTCAAAATGATATTTCAAAATGATGATAAAATCATTATCAATCTTATTTATAAATAAAAATAAAAATAAACAATATCGATTTTGTTTAATTAACAAAAATTAAAAAACAATAAGTAACTCAAAACTAAGAAATAAATGAAATGTAAATATAAAGATAGAATGAAAATGATCTAACATGTTCATGAAACCATGACATTATTCCTCACATGCAAATCATTGTTAAGTAAAATTTGTTTTCTTTATCATTTTAAAAGGTATAAATACAGGAGCATTTTATAAAAAAAATATTGAGATGTATTGGCCACCACATAAATTAGCTATGAAAGCATTGTCTAAGTGCCATTTGGTATTTGTAGGAATATCCAAAAGTACAAAAATTGAAAACCCATGTTAAAGAATATGACCCATAAAATATTAAACACCGATAGCATACAAACAAAAGAGATTTTGTCGGTGTAAGAATCATTGCAATGGTTAGAGAGGATATTTGTCATTGTTGCAAAACCTTATGAAACATCAATATGATACTTAAAAATGGGACTTGTTCACCGATTCCTTTTTAGTGTTTGAATCCATTGAATATCATCAATGTGTGGTTGGGTTTGAAAACGATAAGGCCACTCATCTTATTCACGATGTTCTTGGTGCTCTCCTTCCCTAGTAGCCCAATCATGTTTGTAATGGACCACATATGTACACCTTAAACATACATGTACAATATAAAATTTAGATGTGTAGAATTTAAAAAAATATATACAAGTGACAAAAAATTAAAATATATTTATAAATTAAGTTGGTATGAAATTATATATAAAAATAAATATGAAAGTTATATTGGACCAAAGTGGAAGGCATATGATATGTTAGAGGGTAATAAAAATCATAAATATTTCTTGATGGTGGTAAGTAGTTTAAAGTTATTTATCTTTTACCATATTATATTTTAATAATAATAATAATTTCATTTTAAGGTCACAACCAAGTCAGACACTAAATTGATGGTTTGTGGGATAAGGGACCCCTTTCGTCTAGTGATTTTACTGGTAAAGTCTATGGAGGTATACATACCCTGCCCCCTATGGATTTTAACTTGTGACCTCTTTGAAGGAAAGACATGTTCTTAACCATTAGATCCACTCAGAATTTGTAAAACATTATAGTCATAAATCTTAAAATAAAAACATAATGAAATACATTAAAAAATAAAATTGGAAGAAACTTAATGGAAGAACCTTGAAATGCTACTCTTTATCATTGGGTGTTGGGTTCTAGTGTGTTGAGGGAAGTTGACATAGGAGGAGAACTAGTTTATGAGATTATGAAGACATTTGGACATACACCTTTGAATCAATTTAATTTATATAGATGGTTGTTATCCATGCCTATCCCAATGGACATTTTTCTTACATAAACAATTATAAGTTTTATTAAAAAATGGGTTGCGTTGGAGCAAAAACAACCATGAGATAAAAAAAAATCAAAATGGCCAATGGCATGAGGCAAAATTGCAGCTTTAGAACTATCCCTGCGACCTTTTTGTATGTTCAAATACATATAAAAACTACCACATAGATGTCATGTATAAATTTCTACATAAGAAAAGAGTAGAAAGAGAGTTTTGCATTGCATATAGATAACCTAATTAAGATTTAATTATGTATCCATGTTTTCGGTAGAATCTTCCAAATTGTCTTGCTTATGCAGATGTAGCTGAGGTTGTTGAACTTCACAAGATGAAAATGATCCCTCTGTTGGTCCTGACTACTGGGTGGCAGGAGCTGCGGGGGATGATTATGAGCCTTTTGACGAAGGGACCAAATCTGAGAAGAATGATGACTAACCACACAGAGGACCACTTCCAACTCTTCATGAAACTTAATCTCATGTTCCAACATTTGACTGGCCAAGTGGGAATTGGAGGTGTGTAAAGATCTCCATTTTTGTTTGATGCGTATTCATTTTCTCCTGTAACTGGTCCGACTTGCACTCTGTGCAATCACAAGGGTCATTGATCCTTCGCCACATGCTTTTGGATACTCCACCATGAGACACGTGCTTCTAGAACATGGATTGCCAGCTCAGTTATGTGAGATGAATGCAAACCCAATTCTACTAATTCATCCAAATACCATTCTCCATTTTGCATGTGCGTTGTTTAAATAACTCAGTTAAGCGAATTGCTACAACCCCACTATATTGAGATGGTTGCATGCACTGCAATGACAGAGGGTTGTGCAAGTTCATGGCAAGGGAAAAGGACATTGATGTAGTTCCCATGTGGATAGTGATGCATCTGAGGCTTAGAGGAGTCTAATCCTGAACTCGAATGAAAGTCCCACATAGAGTCATTACTTCACATTAAGCAGATTTACTAAGCTGCGCATTAAGATGAGATTGCATGTGTGAGCATGAGGTATGGCCTTGTGTTGCTGGTATAGGGTTGTCTCATTGATCTATATGGATCTCGGTGGACGTCCACCTTTTCCACTAAATCACCATTTTGAGCCCATGGTTTTGATAAACCACGATATTCACCCTTTTGATGGGGAATGGAATGTAATGTCATCTTCATTTGTTAATTACATACATCATGTAATGATTTCCTAGTGGTCTTATGTACATGCCTACAATGTAGTGTTAATGCATTAGATCCCATTAGAACTTCGTAGTTAAGCGTGCTCAAGCTAGAGTAGTACTGGGATGAGTGATCGCCTCATAAGTCCTAGTGTTTTACATGCCTATGGCATTTTATAAACTTAGTCCAATTTATCCCACATGCATGATGGGAATTGTTCTCCTCTCACTCTCTCATATATAATTGAGGTGAAGGAAGACCTTTTATCATGCAACGGAGTGTGATGTAAATCTTGTTGCGAATGAATCATAGCCAACATCTCTTTTTCTTCAGAGATAGGCTACCCCATTCTGCCAGTTGGATTTAAGAGATGGATTTAAGAGTACACAACTTTTTTTGGAGCTAAGTTGCATAATGAAAATGGAAACATGCATTTGGTCTTTGTAATGAATCCAAGATCTTAAAGTATCGAGGATCTCTAAATATACAATAATGTCCACCGATGATCCCATAATAGAAGGAATGAGAGATGCAATGTTCTTTTGATTCAATCTCCTTGTTACATAGCTTACATATTGGCCATGAGATAAGGATGACTCGTTTTCATCTTTAGCTAATGAAAACAATGCAAAATATTCAAGATGTAAATGAAAGCTATTAAAAACTAACCCTTGAAATAACTCAAAAGGATGATAAAATCATTATCAATCTTATTTATAAATAAAAATAAACAATAAACAATAAACAATATCGATTTTTTTTAATTAACAATTATGTAAAATTAAAAAACAATAAGTAACTCAAAACTAAGAAAGAAATAAATGAAATGTCAATATAACGATAGAATGAAAATGATCTAACATGTTCATGAGACCATGACATTATTCCTCACATGCAAATCATTGTTAAGTAAAATTTGTTTTATTTATCGTTTTAAAAGGGTATAAATACAAGAGCATTTTATAAAAAAAGATATTGAGATGTATTGGCCACCACATAAATTAGCTATGAAAGCATTGTCTAAGTGCCATTTGTTATTTGTAGGAATATCCAAAAGTACAAAATTGAAAACCCATGTTAAAGAATATGACCCATAAAATATTAAACACCGATAGCATACAAACAAAAGAGATTTTGTCGGTGTAATAATCATTGCAATGGTTAGAGAGGATAGTTGTCATTGTTGCAAAACCTTATGAAACATCAATATGATACTTAAAAATGGGACTTGTTCACCGATTCCTTCTTAGTGTTTGAATCCATTGAATATCATCAATGTGTGGTTGGGTTTGAAAACGATAAGGCCACTCATCTTATTCACGATGTTCTTGGTGCTCTCCTTCCTTAGTAGCCCAATCATGTTTATAATGGACCACATATGTACACCTTAAACATACATGTACCATATAAAAATTAGATGTGTAGAATTTAAAAAAAAAATACAAGTGACAAAAAATTAAAATATATTTATAAATTAAGTTGGTATGAAATTATATATAAAAATAAATATGAAAGTTGTATTGGACCAAAGTGGAAGGCATATGATATGTTAGAGGGTAATAAAAATCATAAATATTTCTGGATGGTGGTAAATAGTTTAAAGTTATTTATCTTTTATCATATTATATTTTAATAATAATAATAATAATTTAATTTTAAGGTCATAACCAAGTTAGACATTAAATTGATGGTTTGTGGGACAAGGGACCCCTTTCGTCTAGCGATTTTACAGGTAAAGTCTATGGAGGTATACATACCCTACCCCCTATGGATTTTAACTTGTGATCTCTTTGGAGGAAACACATGTTCTGAACCATTAGATACACTCAGGGTTTGTAAAACATTATAGTCATAAATCTTAAAATAAAAACATAATAGAATTAAAACATAATGAAATACATTAAAAAATAAAATTGGGAGAAACTTAATGGAAGAACCTTGAAATGCTACTCTTTATCTTTGGGTGTTGGGTTCTAGTGTGTTGAGGGAAGTTGACATTGAAGGAGACCTAGTTTATGAGATTATGAAGACATTTGGACATACACCTTTGAATCAATTTAATTTATACAAATGGTTGTTATCCATGCCTATCCCAATGGACATTTTTTTTACTTAAACAATTATAAGTTTTATTAAAAAAAGGTTGTGTTGGAGCAAAAACAACCATGAGATAAATAAAATCAAAATGGCCAGTGGCATGAGGCAAAATTGTAGCTTTAGAACTATCCCTGCGACCCTTTTGTATGTTCAAATACATATAAAAACTACCACAGAGGTGCCATGTATAAATTTCTACATAGGAAAAGAGTAGAAAGAGAGTTTTGCATTGCATATAGATAACCTAATTAAGATTTACTTATGTATCCATGTTTTCGGTAGAATCTTCCAAATTCTCTTGCTTATGCAGGTGTAGCTGAGGTTGTTGAACTTCACAAGATGAAAATGATCCTTCTGTTGGTCCTGGCTGCTGGTTGGTAGGAGCTGTGGAAGGATGATTATGAGCCTTTTGACGAAGGGACCAAATCTGAGAAGAATGACAACTAACCACACAGAGGACCACTTCCAATTCTTCATGACACTTAATCTCATGTTCCTGCATTTGACTGGCCAAGTGGGAATTGGAGGTGTGTAAGATCTCCATTTTTGTTTGATGTGTATTCATTTGCTCATGTAACTGGTCTGACTTGCACTCTGTGCAATCATAAGGGTCATTGATCCTTCGCCACATGCTTTGGGATACTCCACCATGAGACACGTGCTTCTAGAACGTGGATTGCCAGCTCAGTTATGTGAGATGAATGCAAACCCAATTCTTCTAATTCATCCAAATATCGTTCTCCATTTTGCATGTGCGTTGTTTAAATGACTCAGTTAAGTGAATTGCTACGACCCCGTTGTATTGAGATGGTTGCATGCACTGCAATGACAGAGGGTTGTGCAAGTTTATGGCAAGAGAAAAGCACATTGATGCAGTGCCCGTGTGGATAGTGATGCATCTGAGGCTGAGAGGAGTCTGAGCCTGAACTCGAATGAAAGTCCCACATAGAGTCATTAGTTCACATGAAGCAGATTTACTAAGCTACACATTAAGATGAGATTGCATGTGTGAGCATGAGGTATGGCCTTGTGTTGCCGGTATAGGGTTGCCTCATTGATCCAAATGGATCTCGGTGGACGTCCACCTTTTCCACTAAATCACCATTTTGAGCCCGTGGTTTTGATAAACCACAATATTCACCCTTTTGATGGGGAATGGAATGTAATGTCATCTTCATTTCTTAATTACAGACATCATGTAATGATTTCCTAGTGGTCTTATGTACATGCCTACAACGTAGTGTTAATGCATCAGATCCCATTAGAACTTCGTAGTTAAGCATGCTCAAGCTAGAGTAGTACTGGGATGGGTGATCGCCTCAGAAGTCCTAGTGTTTTACATGCCTATGGCATTTTATAAACTTAGTCCAATTTATCCCACATGCATCATGGGAATTGTTCTCCTCTCACTCTCTCATATATAATTGAGGTGAAGGAAGACCTTTAATCATGCAATGGAGTGTGATGTAAAGCTTGTTTCGAATGAATCGTAGCCAACATCTCTTTTTCTTCAGAGATAGGCTACCCCATTATGCCAGTTTGTGTTCTACAGTGTTTTTCTCTCTTGTTAGTTGGTTTTCACTACATTTATGTGTTCTTCGCATTATCTTTGTGTATTTCCTTGTTATATATCGGTTATATTTTTGTCTTCATTTTGTTCTCAAAATAATTTGGATCAGTGGTATCAGAGTAGGCTTCTCCTTGTCGTTTCTTAGAGTAGGTCTCTGATGAGGTCAGGGTATAGAGAGTCGGGTCTCGATCTAGTTTCTCTTGAGGACAAATTCTCTCGCCAACCCAAGCAACTCCCATGGCGAAAGAAAAGACAGATGACAAAGTAGGAGATCCTTTCAAGACGTTGCTCGAGGAAGCCCTCATGTGACAAAGGAATGAGATGATGGACAACTTTTCTCATATCCTTCGAAGACTACTGATGGCGGCACCTAAGACATCTTCGACAAGAAGCCATTTCACAAGTGCGAAACCATTCAAGGTACAAGTCAATTTTGATATCCCTTATTTGAAGGCCAGATAGATGCATATGCTCTAGAAACATGGTTGAATATGCTAGAAGGTTATTACTCTGTCCAAAAATTTTCTGACAATGAAAAGATCAGCTCCACACTCCTTAAATCCCTTCCCATGTCAAATCTTGGTGGGAAGGTTACTAGGAGTGGTACACCACGGATGAGTCTACACTATTTGGGAGAGAACCCATTTGGGTGGACTTTGTAGATTCTCTAAAGGAGTTATAATGTGTCGAAAACTATGATGACCAATACATGAGATGAACAACTCCACGTAAGAAAAAAGACTAGACGGTGCTGGAGTACACCAACATATTTCATACCTTCCGCTCAAAGATGGGTATCAAAGACTCCGAGCGGCACCTGGTTTTGAAGTATTGCAGTAGTCTACACAGGTACATCCAAAGAAAGATGGATTTCTTGGACATCTCCTCACTAGGAGTTTCTTATCGATATGCAATCAAAATTGAGCAGAAATTCAAGCAGTAGAGTAAGTGGGAGAAGCATGAAAAAGGAAACTCTAACTCACATAATGAAGGAAAGAGCAAGGAAGGCCAACCTCAAGAGAGCCAGTCCCAGACGCAGGAAAAGAAGGGTAATGGGAAGTCTAAGAAAGACATCGAAAAGTGGTGTGAGTTCCACAATATCCCTTGGCACAACACTGATGAATGTCGCTCAATACAATCATTGGTGTCCAAGCTCAAAGACAAAGAGTCGAACCCCGAATTGGACTCTGATTCCAAAAATAATAAAAGGAGATAGATCATTGATGCAAAACCCACTGCTACTGTTGCAACTACAACAATCCAACCAGAAGAGGATCCTTAGGAGGGGGAGCGACTCTTCCATTCACAGATGTGGGTGAAGGGGATCCCACTGCATTTTATTGTTGATAGCGGAAACCAAAAGAACATCATCTCAGTAGAGGTTTTCAAGCAGTTGGATTTTCCAACAACACCACACCCACAACCATACAACATCGGGTGGCCTCGCCACGGTCAAGATCTTCATGTCAGCCATCAGTGTCGCATGTCCTATGACATCAAGCCCTTCAAGGATGAAGTAGTGTATGATGTATCCCCACCGGAAGTCTGTGATGTTCTATTAGTCCATCCATATATGTGGAGGCGTCATGTTGTTTATGAGTCTCGACCCCGTAGCGTCATTGTTACTCTAGGGGGTCAGCTATACAGGATACCAGAGGTAGTTCCGACTATTGTCCCACCAAAACAATGCCATAATGTAATCTCTCATACTGCAAAGTTTAGCCTCTTCACAATTCGATCAGAAGGTGAAAAGAATGACATTGCAACCACTCTAGTCTCATTGCAAGACCTTTCTATCTAGCAGAAGTAGATCGATAATATTGTAGAAGAGTACCAACATGTTCTTGTTGCACCTACAAGGGTGCCTCCATACTACCCAGTCAAGCAAGGTTATAAAAAAACCCTTCATGCTCTTCATGATGCATCTTCACTGACAGATTCCTCCCATACTTAGGTAGATCATGCAGCTAGATTGATTGAACAGATCCAACCCCTCCAGCAATAGTTTCATGACAATCTCCAACAAGCGAAGCAAGACAACTTCTTCAACAAGGCAAGCAGTGCACCAAGCTTCAGATTTAGTAGAAGTCTACCCGTCTCCCAAGGGAACTTGACGCAATGGGGACCATTGTTTCCTAAGGGGTGAGGAATGATCCAGATGGATCTCGGTGGTCGTCCACCTTTTCCACAGAATCACCATTTTGAGCCTGTGGTTTTGATAAACCACAATATTCACCCTTTTGATGGGGAATGGAATGTAATGTCATATTCATTTGTTAATTAATAACATAATGTAATGATTTCCTAGTGGTATTATGTACATGCGTACATCATAGTGTTAATGCACTAGATCCCATTAGAACTCTGCAGTTAAGTACACTCAAGCTAGAGTAGTACTAGGATGGGTGACTGCCCGGGAAGTCCTAGTGTTTTACATGCCTATGGAATTTTATAAACTTAGTCCAATTTATCGCACATGCATCATGGGAATTGTTCTCCTCTCACTCTCTCATATATAATTGAGGTGAAGGAAGACCTTTAATCATGCAATGGAGCGTGATGTAAAGCTTGTTGTGAATGAAGCGTAGCCAACATCTCTTTCTTTTCAGAGATAGGCTACCCCATTCTACCAGTTTGTGTTCTACAATGTAATGGAAGTTTCCTTGTTATATATCGGTTATATTTTTGTCTTCAAAATAATCCAGATCACTCATAGTACTAGTTGAGCATGTGTGACGTTGAGTACTCCACTACGGATGGGGGGTGGGGTCACATCCCCTCCCAATCCTATCTTTTCTAGATTTAATGCTTGAAGCCCAAGTTTCTCCATAAATAAATTTGAGCTTATGTTTTCTTGCATTCTTAGTTTATGGAAGAAAATTTTGATCATGGTCCTCATTGATTATAATTATGCTACACTTTAGATGTTTTGTTACTTTGGCTAGGGTGTCCGCCTTCCCATTTTCTTTCGGTAGGTATGATGATAACTTACATAGTGAAATTTTTGTTCCAAATTTCTGATTCATTGATACACCCACATGAGATTGGGGTGGGGATTATGAGATTGGGGTGGGGATTCTTAATTAGCCTCCTTAAGCCCTTGATGATCAAATAAGAGTCACCCATAACAATTAGTCGAGTATAATTATTTGTTGGAATGAGATGTATGCCCATATGGAATTAAATTCTTTATTTTTATGGACCTTCATAATTTTCACATATAATACATGCAAACCATGTCGTTTATTAAATTTTATATGATTTTACAATTTTAGGATTTTACAATTCATGTAATTTTGCAAGAAGGTATTATTATCATTTATGTCTATGGGATTGTGGTAGAAAATCCATTTGTGTCAAATTTTCATTGTTTGTAATCCCACAATGCTCAATTTCGTCCCCATTATGCACATCATCCCATTAAGTGGTGTCGATGTACTTAGCAAACACAAATATCGATGAGGAATATTGCACTCATGGAAGAGCTTACCTCATATGCACTTACCTTGATTTTCAAGAAACTTTCGCTCTAGAAAATTCTTGTTGTCCTTATGAGAGTTTGTAAGCTGGAGGAAAGTGCCCATCCACCCACATCACTATAAGAAGATTGATATCAAACACTAGTGGGTAAAACTGTTTGAGTGCCGCTCTTATCCCCACACTAAATATCTTCCAAGTCGGTCCAAAAAGTCGATGAACAAAGAGGTAGGCATGGAACCCACAGTAAGGGGTCCGTGAATTTTGTTTTATTTAATTAATATTATTTTCAATTTTGATGACCGTTCCAAGTCGCTGTCATCACGTGGCAGTGCTAGGCTTCCAGGAAGCGTTTCGCACGCATCAACCATCGCATCTCCAGTTGTCGTAGTAAACGAGCAACACATTTCCACCGTTAGATGGCGGGATAATCGCCGAATAATATTCGCCGGCGATCGATTTCTGTCGTCGATTTGATTCTTGCATTCTTTAAATCTCAGGCTTAGGAACAAAGAAATCTACGTTCAAGCGATCACCGGATCGATCCCCTCTCTGTGCGATGTTGTGTAGGTATTTTGCGTTTTTAATCTGTATATAGTTTCTTGACTCTATCTGATTATTTTCTTTTCTGTATTTTTCATGAAAGACGGGTCGGTTTTAAAGATTTTATTTTCTGTGTTTATATGAATCCGAGGAGCCGAACGCTGGAATATGGATATCGCAAGGATTCTTCCGGTGTCAGTGGACATATCGCTTATAAGGCGTGAAGATTGTGCCGTGGTCTTACTGATCGCGATTAAAGGCTAGGTTCTGGTCTTAGTATAATGTATACAGTTTAGTAAGGTCTGGTACGGGATTCGAACTGTAGATCGAGTTGGCGAGATATTTTAGATACAATCGTTTGTTGTTTGTAATTATGGCCGCAAGAAGCCATGCGAGGCTCTGTTTGTAAGATCTCTAATGCCTGTATGACCTTGCCTTCGCGGGTGCGCTTGCAGGCGGGTCAAATATTTAATAATAAAATTTAATTTCATTTTGCGGGAGGGCCGTGCAGGGTCGTTTTGGCCTGCGGTGCCTCTCGCCTCGGTGTTGTCTCGCGGATGGATGTACGGGTTTTAATAATCTGTTGCTGCAGGTCATCGCATGCTTTTTCTTCTTTTGCAATGTCAGACACAAACAGTCGAGATTCGAAAGCAGGACAATTGCTTGTAGCATGGTGAGGGTTTCAGGCCAAAACCGTTGACGCTTAACAACTTGTTTCCGGCGTAGATCTTTTGCAACCGCAGATGTTGGGAGGAATTTTGATCAGTGTTTCGCTCGCTCGGTGCATATACAGAATTAGCCTCCAGAGGGCATTCATGAAAATAAACGTTAATACCTGAAGTGGAGAATTAATTTTAAAACAAATCAGCACAAACACACTAGGGCTCGTTAATTTTTAAATTTTCTCACCCAGCTACTGGGGATTTTTTTATTTTTTTTTGGCTTCATTCCTGCTCTTCATTTGTTTGGGCTTCTAGGAAGTATAACCGTACGCCTAGGTTGTTTGTGTTATAGTTTATTTGGAGATTCATTTTTGCAGTGATGCCTATTTATTAGGAAGTGTGCATTGGGTAGAAGGAAGGAAGGAATTGAACGGTTTTTATTCATTGTTATGATGCCAGCTTATTCTTATCATTCATGTTCTGCCACCCAGAGAAGAAGCACTTGCTTCCTAATGAAACAATACTGCTATTTTGAGTTGACTTCGTTTGTTGCACACTTTAATGCCATGCCAAAATTGGCTATGTGAAAGTTCAACGTCTTTTATGACAATGGGCAGATTTAATAGCGGTTTAGTGCTTAATAAGTTTTCTATGGACATGATTAAATATGACAGGAATATTCTTAGGCTGGAATATTCTTATTAGTCATACAAAATAAATGGCTGTGATTTCAATCATTAACTTTCTAGCTATTATAAAGACATCCGTTTATGTGTTTACTTTTTTACATTTATCTAATCATATTTAAAAATTACTTTGATAGCTAACTGATTGCCACTTAAGTGATTAACAGAAATTAAAATATTAACATCAGATAAATGAAGCTCAACCGTTTATTTGTTAATCAATAATAAAATTTAATATATTTTTTTAAGGATTAGTTTCATCTTATCAACCTTTCGAAGTTCACCACCAGCTATTTAGCTGCTATGCTAATGATGTGGCTATTTCATTTTAAATAAAATATTTAAATATAACACATTATGATTGAAAATTGTCGGGCATTTTTATGGCTTTTTATTTTATTTTTAGGGTTATGATTAAAAATTGTAGGGTATTTTTATAAATTGTCGGGCATTTTTATGGCTTTTTTATTTTATTTTTAGGGTTATGATTGAAAATTGTAGGGTATTTTTATGCTTTATATTCATTTTTAAAGAAACATACAATACAATACATCGTATTCAATATTTAGCATGATTTTTTTGAAATTGTAGAGATGTTTTAATTTAACAAGGCTGTTGGGCAGCAAATACCTGCCGCTGTTGCAAAATTATTAAATAAAATAGAAACCTGAAATCATTTGGTTATTATTTGTATATCTTTCTATTCATTCAAAGGAATAGATAATTAAATAAATTAATAATAATAAAATTTTAAATATTTATTCTGGAATAGATAATTAATAATAATAAAATAGTAAATATTTATTTTAACTTTTGTAAATATTTATAAATTAATCATTTGATTATTAGTTAAATTAATTTTATTTTAATAAATTAATAATAATAAAATTGTAAATATCTATTTTTTAAATTTAACATTTTTTTATTAAATCAATTTAACATTTTTTTATTAAATCAGTTACATAATAAAATAAAATTAGAAAAATTTTGAATTTTGCAGTCATTGAAAAATGAGTCATTGAGAAAGGACAAATGACCAGAATCCATCACCAAATGCAAACACCCTTGCATTTATTTCCCTTATTTCCTAGTCGCCCTATGAAGAGATTGGTTTTAATAACCAATCACATTTCCCAAAAAAAGCTTTTAAATAATTGTAAAAAAAAAATAAAAAATCAACATATAATAATAATAATAATAATAATAATAATAAAGAGGGTTAAACATTTTATAACTTTTTATTTTTGATAGTGTTTTGATTTACCATTTCTTTTATTTCCTTTTATCTTTTTAATCCAAAAAATAATTTCGTTTATTCCCTTTTAATCCAATAAGCTCTCTTATGATACCTTGGTATATGACAACAACAATTTGGAGGAAATGACTTCATACAAATATCTTGGAATTGATATTCACCACAAACTTAATTGGAATTATAGCATTAAGAAAAAGAATATTGGGGGATGGAAAGCTTATTATGGGCTTGAAAATGATTGTAAATCAACTGAACTTTGGAGTTGGGATAAGAAGAAACTCTTCTTTGAGACTCTTGTTACACCTATTATTTTTTATGGATGTGAAGTCTGGGGTTGTAGTATCTCTCGTGAATCCTGGAGAAAGATAGAGCAAATACAAAAACTATTATTTTATAACTTATAATCTCAAAATTAAAGGAAATACGCCCTATCCCATCCTTTTCGTAGAAACAAGCCTCTTCCCCATTGAGAGCATGGCTATGACTAGATACCTAATGTATAAGACATAAAGACTCTTGTTCTTGGCTAAACTATTGGAGAATCATGGAAGAAGCCATTTTGCAGAATAAATATACTATTAAAAAAAACTTCAAATCAAAATTTAAGGAAAAAATGTGGTGTGATAAAGAGTTAGAGCAAAAAAGAAAATTAAGGTATTATAAAGATGTAATCAACCCTAATCTAGAAGATCAAAATTATCTATTTGTTTTGTCAAGTGTAAAGAAAAAAAATAAGCATTGCTAAGATAAAAACAAATTCTCACTAGCTCCATAGTGAAATTGGGAGTTGGTCAATTCATAAAACGCCATGGGATGAAAGAGTGTGTCACCTTTGTGACACTAAGAAGGTTGAAGATGGAAAACACTTTCTCTTGTCCAGCCTGTACCCATATTATATTTCATTTTCAAAATATTGATCACACTACCAACCTTCCTAACCTCTTAACTCAAAAGTATGGAGATCTTGGAAAGCTTCTCTTAATGCTTTTCGAGCACAAAAACAAAATTCTAAAGAATCACAAGTAATCACTTACTCTCTTAAGCTCTGATAGATCAAGTAGGCCTTAGTGGACGTTAATCATCATCATCATCATCATCTTTTTAATCCAAAAAATAATTTATATAGTAATGAATTAATTTTTTAATTAAGTTAAAAATATTTGATATTTAATTATGATTAATTGTATTCGAGATATTTATTCCCTTTTATCTTTTCAATAAAAAAATAATTTATATAGTAATAATTAATTTTTAATTAAATTGAAAATATTTGATATTTAATTATGATTAATTATATTCGAGATTTTTTTAATAAAAAAATAAATTATATAATAATAAATTATTTTTTTTAATTAAATTAAAAATATTTAATTATAACTTATTGTAGTTAAAATATTTTAAATGATGTAAAATTAGCACCAGAAGAAGTTGACACATAACAAAATGTTGCAAATACATTGATAAAGAACATAATTATGAATATTTTTTAAAACATAATTATGAAATTAACACAACAAAATGCTGCAAATACATTGACAAAGAACATAATTATGAATATTTTTTTAGATGTTGCAAATACATGACAAATACCATAATTATGAATATTTTTTTAGATGGATGTCATGACTCTTAATAAATAGAAACTGTATTTAATTAATGATCACATGCAAAATTGATATATTTACTCAAGGCATGCATAGGCATGAATGCATATCCACTCAGAGAATGCACACAAATCATGCATATGCTAATGCAAGTGATCCACCCAATGCTTGTGTGAGCAATCTATGCATGCAAGGTGTGTTGCATGAATTACTGGGTTTGTCATCTCTTAAGTTGGCAAGATCGGATCCGGACTCTCCAGAAGGACTCTATGATGCACTCCTATAATCAGGAGGTAGATGAAGTATCTAAAAAAAGCTCTTCTCCTCCCGGAAGGCAAAATTTCATAGCATCAAGTGGAGGATGGGCTCGTGGGTGCAATCTTGTGTTTAATCTTTTTTTAGACGCTTTTTCCAGGTTCAGGTGTCAGAGCGTATGAGCTCGCAGTCAGGTTTGCTTTTAGTTAGTTTGATATGTGTGTATATAGTTTTTCGTCTGTCCTCAGGTTAGTTCATTTACTTGCTGCTCTCAGTCAAGCTAGTTTATTTACTTGGTGCAGCAAAGAAGCTGATTTTTTGTATTGAATTTTTATATAAATTTTATATAAGTGCAATTTTATGCCGAAAAAAAAGGGTGTTGTATGAGGAACAATTGATCTATGTAGTCATCGGTATATATTGAGTGCTTGAATTGGAGGAGGTATTATAAAAGGTTATTAAAAGTATTATTGTGATTTTCTAGATATTGAATGGTGTTATCATATTGGAACTTTTATTACTTGTTGAATAATATATTGAGCTTACTTTAAAGTGTGAGGTTTAATGATTTGTTTTTCTTATTTTATATATTTATTATAATTATTTATTTGATTTTTGAGACATTAAAGGGATTTTCCACATATGTACCTCCTTCCATATGAAATATGTACTTGGTTCTATACGAAATATTGAATGTTTGGATTGGAGGTATTGTGAAAGGTTATTAAAAGTATCGTTGTGATGTTCTAGGAACTTTTATTAGTTGTTGAATAACACATTGATCTTACTTTAGAGTGAGGTTTAATGATTTATTATTCCTATTTTATATATTTGTTAGAATTATTTATTTGATTTTTTAAATTCTAGAGAGATTTTCCACATCTCTACTTCCTTCGATATGAAATATTGAAAATAAAAATATATTTCCATTAGACATTTACCAAATATATTTTCATAATTGATAATATATATTATAATTATACATTCATAAAAAAAAAATATAAATATATATTATTA
>JZKD02S0709386.1:26754-43980 GCA_000966675.3 Picea glauca | reverse complement strand
AAAAAAGGTTCAATGATTAGAACAAGCTAGAGACCCTGAAATTTCAACTTTGACCACAAAATTAATTTTTACCAAATGTCAACTTTGACTTTGACTAAAAACTCAAACTTGACATTTTTGTTGGTTGATGAAACCGGAGGGTGCACTAGGCTAGGGCGCACTAAAATATCTAGAAATTAGGTTCAACACTTCTCTTAAGGTGCCCAAAGAGTTGGATTAGGGTTTTTTGCAGCTGTAAAATCAGAAACCCTAGTTGCAGCTGCAACTGGTGCCACAACGAGCTTAACACAGAATTTCCACGCTACCTTCCAGTGGCTAGAATGTCTTGAAGGTGGTGTGGGCCCATAACATGTTAATATGTGCTCGTTTAACCATAGACAATATCTCAATATTGTTACCCAACCATAGGCACGCAACCACCCTTGAACACTGTAACCTTGACAAATAGAGTAATTTCGAAAGCAGTACCAAACCCAATAGATAACCAAGAGATAATGTATCTCTCTCTCTCCAATAATAGTGCACCATTAAAAAATTTCACAAACCATAGACCAAGACCAAAAACCTAGTTGCAGTAGCTGCAGCTACACTCGTCATGTAGAATTGCGCACCACTTGACTTGTGTGAGTTGTGAGTGAGTGAATGACCAAATGAGCTCAAGCACCCTCTATTTATAATGCTCTTTGTCACCTGTCTAGACCGACTTCTCCTTTTAGAGTCTAATACTTCAATATTAATTATTTTATTGAGTCAACTTATCTTATAGGGTTTCTACACATCTGTTTAGGGTTTCTCTAGCTTCACATAATATTCTAATCTCGTTAAAGGTTACAGGTGGAGGTTAATACCTCCCGCAACTACTGTAACATCAACAGAGACTTCACCATGGAACATTTTAGAATGATATCATACCATCTTATCATTGTGCATTAAAACCGCTCCCATAACATATCCACTTGCATTTGTTTCCACTTTGAAAGGATTCTGCAAATTAGGAAATGCAAGAACCCGTGCTTGACTGATCTTACAATTCATCTTATCAAAAGTTTTATGTTGACTCTTCCCCACTAGAAACTCTTACCACTGGTTTTTATGGCATGAAATGGTGCAACGATGCTATAAATTTTTCATATGTGCCAACAAAGATCCTAAGTTCAATGACAATAATAGGAACCATGAACTTTAGTGATGCAACCCCACCTTTCTCTCTTAAGGGTTACGTGACCTCCCGGTTAAGGATCTTCAACTCTGAGCCAAATTGTCTCTCTAAGACCTTGATGGTCTCACTTATGAATTACCACAGGTCCTTTCGATCCTCTATTGCAGGTTATATGGCACCCATGACCTCCTTCTTCGTGTGACTAAACTCTCAGGTTTCAAGCACAATCTCTCTTCTCATTATCTCCCTGATGCATGTGAACTTGGGCTACGTCCTTGCGTAAGTGAATGATTACGGGCGTGTCCAAGAGTGGTTTGGGATCATCCTTTTTTCTCCCCGCAATTTACCTCCAGCTACCATGTTCCTCTTCACCTATGTCGTGGTTTCGATTGCGGCCCACCCTCAAAATTTTAACGTCCGGGCACTTTCTGGCCCCACAATCAAGCGTGATCGTCGATCTTACGATCTTGACGGTGCTTCTAGAATGACGGTTGAGATCTTCCTCTTTCAAACCAACGATTCAGATCTAATTCTCCCGAATCGGGTGGTTGATATTTACTTCGGGTCTTTACCCCGAGCCCACGAATCTATGCCACCTGCCCTCTGGATCAAATGATTAACGTTTACTTCAGGTCTTTATCTGGGATCCATAGATTCGCACCACTTGTTCTTCAGATCTGACAGTTTAGATCTACTTCGGACGATCCGACTCTTGAGATTTTCTTCGGACGATCAGACAGTTGATATTTACTTCAGACGATCGGATGATCCCAAATTACTTCAGGACTTCAAAACTTTGGAAAGTCCCCCCTCTTGCGTGTGTGAAATGCTAAGGCTTGCACACCTTGATTTGATCGGACGATTTTTGGTCGTTTGAATCGGTGATCCAACGACCACTATCTCTCTCCCTCCTGAGCTTTAGACTTCCTTTGACTTAGAAGAATTTATAAGTATCCAGAGGCCTTGCCCTTTGTTCCTCCTACGAGTCCGTCTCTTGGACCGCGTCTACACTTCTGGAAAGTGCTATCCCTTTTGATCTTTCGTCAATGGACTTTGACTTCACCTTGGAGCACACTTGCGCTCTATGTTCAAACTTGCATTGGTTCTCCCTAAGTTTTCAACTTACTTAGTTTCTAAGGGACTCAACCCTTCTACATCTTTCAAAAGACTTTCAGGTGCCCTCCTGGCATAGTCTGCACTCAATCTCCTGAGCTTTCGAACTTGAAACAAGTTTGCCTCTACGTGCACTCTTTATGCTTAGTATGCACACTCTGCATACAAAAGTTCCATGCTATCTCTTCTGAGCTTCGAGTCAAAAAAGACTATCTTACACGCACTCCTTGCGTTCAATATGCACTCCTTGCATAACTTACAGAAGAGAACAATTGAAACTTATAGTAACATAATACAGTTTCAGATACTCGAAACGAAAACTCATTCATTCATGAAAACAACAATATCAAGGAATTGCAAACAGTAACAACACTATGCATTTGGATCAATTTCCCTCTGTTATATTCACTCAAAAGTAAATGGCTACAACTATGATCAAACAAGATCTAAAAACTCAGAATTTTCCTACTAACTCGCAACAACCTCATTTGGGCATACAAAACCTCTATTTATCTCAGAGGGTCCTTAGGGTTCCCCCCGACTACTCATCTACTTGAAACGAAAACCTAACTGCTACCTAAGTTCCATTACATTCAAGGCTAGTAGTGAAACTCCCAGATCACTCGTGATCATCAGCTTCCAAGCACTTGATCTTCTTCTGTTTTTCCAATCAGCTCCAAAATATTCATAGTAACTCCCAATGTTTCAGATTCCGAAATAATCCGTAGGTGTTGAGTTGTCCTGCCACGTGTGCTCGCTGATGATGCTCCTGCATCATACTCCCCTGGACAAAAATTTATGGACTCTTGTCCATGAGCTCCTGCACCGACTTTCCATGCTTCTAGATATCAGCTTCATTTTCCCAACTGGCATCTTCTATTGGGTGTCCCTTCCACTTGACCAGATATTCAAGATGGGTCTTCCTCTTCGTCTTCTTGCTAATCCTTTGATCAATGATCTTCTCCATCTGTGGTTTCTCTGCTATAGCCATTTGTTTCTCCCACTAAATCTTCTCTTGAACTTATGATCCCTCTGAGTCATATTCCCTGTAAGGGTATAGGTCTAAAATGTTGAATATGGTTGAAATGCCCACATCATTTGGAAGCTCAATCTCATAGGCATTTTCACCAAACTTCCTTAATATCTTACATGGCCCTATCTTCTTCATCTTCAACTTGTTATATGTTCCCCTAGGGAAGCTTTCTTTCCTGAGATGTGTGAGAACCTGATCTCCTACTTCAAATTGAAGTTCTCTGGGATGTTGATCAACTTTGCGCTTGTACTCTTGGTTATAGCTCTGCAACTATCCTCTGATCTGGTTATGGAGCTTCTGCATTTCTGCAGCAAAATCTTTTGCTCCAGCGCTTCTAATCTCACTCTGTTCCAAATATCTCAACTCAGATACTCCCCTGGGTAGCATTCCATACAGTATTTGGAATGGGCTCTTTCCAGTGATCTTGTTGGGTGAGTCATTGTATGCAAATTTTGCTTGTGGTAGAATCGCATCCCACTGATTATGATGCTCAGTGACCAGAATCCTCAATAAGTTTCCCAAACTTATGTTTACCACCTCATTCAACCCATCTGTCTAAGGGTGATAAGTTGAGATGAAGGACAAATCTGTCCCCAATTTCTTCCACGGTGTTCTCCAAAAATGAACAACAAATTTAGTGTCTTTGTCTAAGACAATGCTTCTGGGTAGTCCGTGAAGTCTCACAACTTCCTTGAAAAACATATTTGCAACATGTGTTGTGTCACTAGTATTCTGGCATGGGATAAAGTGTGCTATCTTTGAAAACCTATCCACCACCACGAATATGGAATCACATCCTCTTTGCGTTCTTGGTAGTCCCAACACAAAATCCATGCTTATTGCATCCCAAGGCCTCTCCGGTATTGGAAATTGTTGATACAATCCAGTGTTTTGTCTTTTTCCTTTTGCATGTTGGCAGATTCTGCATATGTTCACAAACTTTATCACTTCTTTTATCATACCTGGCCAATGGTATGAACTGCTCAACTTTGCAAATGTCTTATCATGGATGAAATGTCCATCCAATCCCCCACTATGCTTTTCCTTCAAAAGGTTATCCCTCATTGAGCATTTTGGTATGCACAATTGATTTCCCTTGAACAATAATCCCTCTTGAATCATATACTATATCCACTGGCTCATGTCTCTCAGCATAGGATTCGCACATGCTTCGTATGCTTCCTTGAAGTCTGGATCATCATGATACATATCCTTAAGGTGTTCAAACCCCAAGGTCTTCACCTGAAACTCCTGCAGAATCAAACATCTCCTGCCCAATGCATCATCAACTTTGTTAGAATCCCTAGCAATATTTTTTATGACAAAAGTGAAATTCTGCATAAATTCAATCCACTTTGCATGCCTCTAATTCAATTTTTCCTGTTTGGTTATGAATTGTAAAGCTTGGTTGTCGCTATACAAGACAAATTATTGTGGAACAAGGTAATGTCTCCATTTCTTCAAGGCTTGAATTATGGCATAAAACTCCTTATCACATGTAAAGTATTTTCTCTTGGTCTCATTCATCTTCTCACTGAAATAGGCAATCGGTCTATTATCCTGGCTCAAAAATGCCCCAATTGCAACTCCACTTGCATCAAATCTCACTTGAAATGTCTTTCGAAAATTTGGTAAGATCAGGATTGGTCGTTTTATTATTTTCTCCTTCAGTGTATTGAAGCTCCTCTCAGCCTCCTCTGTCCATTTAAAAGACTTGTTCTTGTTCTTCATTGTATCCATCAGTGGTGCACAAATTCCACTGAAATCTCTGATGAACTTCTTATAGAAACTTGTTAATCCAAGGAAGCTTCTTACCTCAAACATACTCCTTGGTGATGGCCATTTTTTGATTACTTTCACCTTCTCTGGATCCATCTTCAGTTCATTTCAAGAGATCACAAAACCCAAGTAAATGAGTTATGTCTTCATAAAAGAGGACTTCTTGAGATTTATCAACAGCTTCTCCTATTCTAGTCTCCTCATCACTAGTTTCAAGTGTCTCAAATGCTCCTCTTTAGTCTCGCTAAAGATCAATATTTCGTCTAGATACACAACCACAAACTTACCAATGAAATCTTTCAGTATTTCATTCATCAACCTCATAAAAGTACTCGGGGGATTTGTTAATCCAAATGGCATAACAAGCCACTCATACAAACCTTCATTTGTCTTAAAGGTTGTTTTCCACTCATCACCTTCTCTCATCCTTATTTGGTGATATCCACTTTTCAAATCTATCTTAGAAAATATATTTACTCCACTTAAACAATCCATTAAGTCATCCATTCTTGGCAAAGGAAATATATACCCAGTGGTGATATTGTTAATGGCTCTTGAGTCTGTACATATTCTCCATCCTCCATCCTTATTTGGACTCAACACAGTTGGTACTGGTCATGGACTCAAGCTCTCTCTGACCAAACCCTTGTCTAACAATTCCTGGACTTGGTTATTTACCTCCTCATTCTCTCGAGATGTCAGTTTGTATGCTTCTTTGTTTGGCAGACTTGCTTCTGGTATCAAATCAATATGATGGTTGATACTTCTGATGGGTGGCAATGAGTTAGGCAACTCATCCACCACTATGTCAGCAAAATTATCCAACCATTCCTGAACTTCTTCAGGCAAATCATCCATCGAAGTACTTGTAAGGATAACTATGGGTTTCCTCACCACAACAAACTGCATCTCTTGTTCTTTCTTAACTTCTTTCAGAAGCTCCTTCCCACTCATGAGAAGTATGATTGTGTTGGCTTCCTCTTTCACTTTCTTCTCCTCTATCGGCAGAAACATGTGTCCCACCATTCTTATTCAAGGTGTATGTATTCTTCCTCCCATCATGAATGACATTCTTGTCAAACTGCCATCATCTTCCCAATAAAATATGGCATACATCCATGGGAATTACATCACATAGAATTTCATATCTTTATCCTCCTATCTTAAATTCAACCAAGAATTGTTTAGTAACCATTACCTGGTGTCCTTTCTGCAACCATGAGACTTTGTATGGATTCAGATGTGCAGCTGTCTCCAGCTCCAATTTCTCCACCATCTCTCTGGATATTAAGTTATAAGTTCTCCCGCTATCAATTATCACCTTGCATACTCTGTCTTTAGTCTTGCAAGTTGTCTTGAAGAGCCTGCTCCTCTGCACTGGATTTTCAACTTCTGCCTCTGGTTTTAAAAGAACCTTTCTCAACATTAGGGATGTTCCATCCTTTTTTCCTTCTGCTTCAACATTCCTTCTCTGTGCTTCCAAAATGTGAGATTCACCTCCTCCTTATTTCTTTTTCTAGGGAAATTCCCAAGACATGTGCCTTGTATTTCCACATGCATAAAACCTTACTTCTCCTATGCTTCTTCCTCTTCCTCTAGAATAACTTCTTCCACCATCTTATCTTCCTCGAGAACTTCCTCCTCTTTCTGAGTGACTATGTGGTTTCTTAGTCTCATCTTTGGATTTGTGTGGCTTGTCATGGGCAACTTCGTTGCCTTTTTTCGAGACTGGGCTTTTACCTCTGCCTCGCTGGCTTTGTTTTCTAATCAAATTCTCCTCTTCCTTCAGTGAAAACTGATAAGCATCCTCCACTGTCCTTACTGACATCATGCAGATTTCATCCTGGATTTCATACCTCAGGCCATTTATATACCTGAAAAACTTTTTATTCATCTTTCTCTCTTTGTCCAGTTCTGATGTTCAACTTGTAGAACTCCTCTGTGTACTCCTTAACTGTCATACCCTTCTACCTTTGGTTCTGCAACTTCCCGAACAGATTGATCTGACAATCTTTGGGCATGAATTTAGACTTCAACTTGGCTACCATTATGTCCCAATTCTTTATCTTATGTTTTCATTTGCTTCTCCTCTCAGCCTGTAGTTCATCCCACCACAGTGATGCATGCCCTTTTAGTCTGGTGATAGCATGTCTCACCCTCTTCTCTTCATCGACATATTCATAGTTGAAATATTTGTCCATGGATCTTATAAAATATAGCATCTCTTCAACATCCAAATTTCCTTCATACATTAGGGCCTCTATCTTGTCTCTAGCTCCCAATATAACAACTACTCTCAGCAAGCATTCTTTGACAACATTCTCTCCTACATATTCTTCGACTTCTACTTCTTCACTCTCTACATCGCTAATGTCTCCAGCATTAGGTGCCCTTCTCTGTGCTTCCTCCATTGCCTCTAATCTTGCACGAAGCTCTCACATTTCCCTTTCTACAGATCGATTGGCTAAAGGAGGCTCCACTCGTCTCCTAGGTGGCATTGTGCTGACGGTCTCTTACACACAGAGTACAACTTCAAGTTCTTTTCACTCCTCTCCTTTGCCTATTGTCTACAAGCAAAACTTCAGCTCCGGTACCACTTGATGCAACCCCCCCTTTCTCTCCTAAGGGTTATGCAACCTCCCAGTCAAGGATCTTCAACTCCAAGCCGAATTGGCTCTCTAAGACCTTGATGGTCTCACTTACGAATTACCATAGGTCCTTTCGGTCCTCTGTTGCAGGTTCTATGGAACCCACAACCTCCTTCTTCATGCGACTAAAATCTCAGGTTTCAGGCATGACCTTTCTTCTCGTTAGCCCCATGTCGCATGTGACCTCGAGCTATGTCCTTGCGTAAGAGAACGATTGTAGGCGCGTTCAAGAGTGGTTTGGGATCAACCGCTTTTCTCCCCACAATTTACCTCCAGCTGCCACGTACCTCTTCATCGATGTCGTGGTTTCGATTGCATCCCTCCCTCAAAATTTTAACGTCCAGGCACTTTCTGGCCTTGCAATCGAGGGTGACCATCGATCTTACGATCTTGACGATGCTTCTAGACTGACGGTTGAGATCTTCCTCTTTCAAACCAACGATTTAGATCTAATTCTCCCGAATCGAGCAGTTGATATTTACTTCGGGTCTTTACCCGGAGCCAACAGATTTATGTCACCTGCTCTCTAGATCAGACGATTGATGTTTAGTTCAGGTATTTACCCGGGATCCACAAATTTGCGCCACGTTTTCTTCATATCTAACAGTTCAGATCTACTTCAGACGATCCGACTCTTGAGATTTCCTTCGGACGATCGGATGGTTGAGATTTACTTCGGATGATCGGACGGTCCCAAATTACTTCGGGACTTTGGAAATTTGCAAGTCCCCTCTCTTGCATGTGCGAAACACTAAGGCTCGTGCACCTTGATTTGATCGGACAGTTGTTGGTCCTTTGAATCGGTGATCCAATGACCATTGTCTCTCTCCCTCTTGAGCTTCCGACTTCCTCTGACTTAGAATAATTTCTAAGTATCCAAAGGCCTCGCCCTTTGTTCCTCCTACAAGTCCATCTCTTGGACCTAGTCTGCACTTCTGTAAAGTGCTATCCCTTATGAGCTTTCATCAATGGACTTTGACTTCACCCTGGTGCACACTTACACTCTGCGTGCAAACTTGCACTGATTCTCCATGAGTTTTCAACTTACTCAGTTTCCAATGGACTCATCCCTTCTACGTCTTTCAAAAGTATTTTTGGTGCCCTCCTAGCACAGTCTAAGCTCGATCTCTTGAGCTTTCGAAATTGAAACAAGTTTGCCTCTACGTGCACTCCTTGCGCTTAGTATGCACACTCTGCATACAAAAGTTCCACGTTATCTCTTCTGAGATTCGAGTAAAAAAAGACTCTCTTACACGCACTCCTTGTGTTCAATATGCACTCCTTGCATAAATTACAAAAGAGAACAATTGAAACTTATACTAACATCTTACAGTTTCAGATACTCGAAATGAAAACTCATTCATTCATGAAAATAACAATAACATGGAATTGCAAACAGTAACAACACTATGCATTTGGATCAATTTTCCTCTGTTATATTCATTCAAAAGTAAATGGCTACAGATATGATCAAACAACAACTAAAAACACATAATTTTCCTACTAACTCACATCAGCCTCATTTGAGTGTACAAAACCTCTATTTATCTCATAGGGTCCTTAGGGTTCCCCCCAACTACTCGTCTACTCGAAACGAAAACCTAAATGCTACCTAAGTTCTGTTACATTCAATGCTAGGAGTGAAACTCCTAGATCACTCGTGATCATAATCTTCCAAGCGCTTGATATTCTTTCATTTTTTCAATCAGCTTCAAAAGATTCGCAGTAACTCCCAGCGTTTCAGATTTCGAAATGATCCCCAGGCGTCGAGTTGTCCTACCACATGTGCTCGCTGATGATGCTCATGCATCATTTAGGATAGCCTCCATCTTCACAAGATCTATATTGAGTTCCCCTCCACCAATCTGATCTGGATGGATCTAGGGAACATCAAATAAGTTTCAGAAGTTTCCTAGAATGCACAGAAGCGACCCAGGATGCTCAGAATGGCTTCAGCAGACAGAAAAAGGGCAAAAATATTTTTTCCTAAAACTCAATTAAAATTACATTATTGCGGAGAGAGTGTCGCAAGATTTCCAATGGCACAAGCGACTCGTCAAACGGAGTTACGGATCAAAAGTTATAAGCGGTCAATGTTCTGGTCAACCCAGCCCAATCAGCAGGGATGAGTCGGCATCCGTACTATTGATGTCAGCATCCATATGGATGACGTCAGCATCCATACAGTCTACGTAGAAAGTGCATAGAGTGACATGTTTCATGATGATGTCAGCATGCCATGTGGCAGCACGAGAGGCTACCACGTGTCACTCAAATTTGGGCTTTTCAAGGCACCACGTGGACCAGTGAAAAAGTGCCATGTGGCACCCCCAGGTGATGCCACGTGGCACCACCCAGAAGGTGCCATGTGATTAGGATGACATGGATGGTCTGGTACAGTGGTGACGTCAGCAACCGGGTGGACGAATCAGAGATTTCCACGTGACCCAATGGGGAGGTGCCACGTGGCACCCTCGAAATGCACAATATCAACCCGTGAAAATATATTTTAAAATATATATATTGAATAGAACTCCACCATATATGGTGGAAGTTCTGCTATATATAGAATTTTCGCTATATTTAACCTCCGCCAAATGTCCGCCAGAATCTCTGGCAGTTTAGCAACAGTCTGCCAAATTCGCCACTATATTTAGCCATTCTGCCAAATGTAACCACCGCCAAAACTGTCGCTATATTTAGCTGGGGCGTGCGCCAAAATGGTAAGGTTCGTGGGATTCGACCCCGAGACATCCACCAACTAAATGTCCTAAATTTAGCCAAGATACCAGAGCGCCAAGCATGTCATTGATGACATAACTGCCCAAAAAATGTTATTTAAAGGAGGCATCTGATTCAAGTTCGTAGCATGTGCATTCGGAGCCACACACTAGTGCATGGAGCATGAGAGTGGAGCACACCTGTACAACCCATACGACATGTACGGAATCCATATGGACTGTACGGATTTTGGCATGCAAACCGAGGCAAGGTTGCCTCTTGGGTCCAGAAAGTGCCCGACTCGAATCGAGACATGGAGACAGTCATTTTTAGGTAAAATGATGCCACGAATGCAGTGGTGATGTTAGTTTCCTGATCTGAGCAAAACTTCAGTATCTTAATTCCAGAATGATTCATTTATTGCAGATGCAGTGGCACGATAATCGAGGCAGAGGTGTCTCTTGAGCCTGAAAGTGTCCGACTCAGATGGAGACAATTTGACAATCATTTTTGGGTAATTTGACGACGTGAATTCAATGACGATATATGTTTTTTCATCAAATATTCATATCAACAAGCTAAGTGTTGGAGAAGCCAATGTAAGCATGCTTTTCATTATGTTGTTTTTTCATTAATTGTTGCAGCATAGCATGCGTGTTATAGGTCTGAAGGAGCAGAGAGAAGYTRCAGCAAGTCAWCAAGATCAGCTTATTCCTTCTATMTATTTGTTTCTTATCTTCCTTTCACATCAAATCAATCAGTTATATGTGASAGAGAAATTGTKGCACTTGCATGACAAGTGGCCAATRAAGYAGTTMTGATTCTYGTGGGTTCCRAGATCTTTTGTATGGACTGCATATTTATGTTTTGGATCTGAGCAGCARATCTAAGGCTTTTTATGGCTCCATGTTGATGGGGGTCAWATTTTATTCTTCATCTTTTTATGTATTGAGTATGTGGGAATGATGTCCATGTCAGTATCATGGATGCCTCATGAGTATGAGAACTTGTGAAGCTGATACATTCCTGATCACATTCCGATCTCTTGTTTCCGTCACCGAAGAGGGACTTTGGCCTTACAACTTGTAAATGAGAGACATCATTACATCGAGAAGAATAAAGCGGTCAGGTTTTGGAGCATGGCCCAGAGAGGTAGCCCACTGCAAGGGTGAACTCCGTTATCAAGTGAAGTGTCTTATCCATTATGTGTATTATGTTCTTATGTTGTTTTTCCATGAATTTTCGCACATAAGATGTTAAAGACAAGCATGGCATATTGCACATAAGGAAGACTAAAGAGGTTTTCATTCACTTTGAATTCAAGCACATAAAACTTCAACTTTACCTTTTATTGCAAATCACTCAAGTAAAACGATCTATCACTGACCCTTTTGAAGGAGTGATAGAACAACCAATTATTGGAAACTTATCGCTCCCGAGTTCAGATCATGTGGTATCAGAGCAGGCTTGATATCGATTGCAGGTGTTGAAGCTAAGGATGGAAAGGTCACCAAATCAATCGTGGTTCGATGAGCTTCAAGAGCTCAACCAAATGCTTCAAGCAGAGAATGTTGGATTGAAGACATTGTTGCATGTTGCAGAAGAAGAGAACCAAAGGTTGCAAGAGAAGTTGCAAGCCATGAAGATGCAGATAGGGGAAGACTCTATGAATGAGATGGTGATAAGACCATCTTGTGACCATGGCAACTTCACTAGTTATGGGTGCGAGCATGACAGTGCAAATGCATGCACAATTTTTCAAGCAAATGAAGATGACCTACATGCATCCATAAACCAAGGAGGATTCATAGAAGCATCTTCCATTGATTCTTCTCACCATGAACTACTAGACACATCTCAAGAAGCATACCAAGGGTTCCAGTTTGAGGTGGAGGTAAATAAACCATGTATAATTCCTTTCTTGATTAATGTTGATGATTCTTTTGAAATACTTGAACATCATGCTTCTTGCATCAGCTTAAAGTTGATGAGAAAAATGGGATACGAAGGAGGAAGCCTTGGAACCAATGGCCAAGGTATTGTGGATCCCATCAAGGCAGTGGTTTGGCCTTGACATGCTAGGATAGGCTATGTCCCAAAGGATGTTGGAGAAATCTCCAAAACCATTCGTGAAGAAGACCCCAGGACAGTCATTGAGACTCTAGAGGTCAACAGTTCATCAAGAGATGGAATTGATTCAATGCAGGGCGAGAGCACAACTTCTCATGATCGAGGATTCGAGACATCTCCATGGAGAGATGAGCATCACAGTGACAGAGTTGAGACCAACTCTTCTTTCAAGTCTGACTCCAGAGGAAACTCATTGAGGTATAAGAAATCTCGAAACTCTAAAATGCCATTTGATTATAAGCATGTTAATCATATAAAACATAGCTTTTGGCATCAAAGACCATGCACTTTTTGTGGATTGAATAACCACACATTGTCCCAGTGTTGGAAGAGAAAAACCTTGTGCAGGAAGGTTATGGCAACCAGGAGAAGGACAAGGATGGCATATTGCTTTCCACACACCGAAAAGAGTAGGGGGAACACCTCTGAAGGAGAAAGGCTACTACAGCCATTGTAGCAGAGATGGGCATCATGAGGCCACTTGTTGGGCCTTACATCCAGATCTACGTCCAAAGAGGGACAAGAATATCGAACAAACATCTTCAAGAGAGACAGTCAGTCAGGCAGTGTTACAGGAAAATCTGCCACCAGGAGAAGACCAACTACCAGAGAAAAGACAGCTCGGTAAAGAGGACATGTTCGGCAAAATGGTCGAACAAATGGGAAAAATCCTTTAGAGTTAGTCAAGAGTGGCCATATTTGTAAATCACATGTTGCGATTCATACCCCATAGAAGGGTATTGTGTAAAAGTGATAATTGTTGATATCACTTCTTTTCTTTTGGCACATGTTGATATTGTTAGGCCTTGTGAGGTAGTTTGGGTAAGGGTTTCTTATTGTAAGTCCAATGGACATGAAACTTAATGTAATGAATTTTGGGGACCAAAATTCTTTTCAGTTGGGAGGCATGATCCAGATGGATCTAGGGAACATCAAAGAAGTTTCAGAAGTTTCCCAGAACGCATAGAAGCGACCCAAGACGCTCAAAATGGCTTCAGCAGATAGAAAAAGGGAAAAAATAAAAGTTAATAAAACTCCATTAAAATGAAATGATAATGAATAGAGCATCACAATATTTCCAACGACGCAAACGACTTGTCAAACGGAGTTACGGATCAAAAGTTATAAGCAGTCAAAGTTCTTGTCAACCTAGCCCAGTGAGCAGGGATGAGTCAGCATTAGTACTGTTGATGTCAGCATTCGTACAGTCTATGTGGAAAGTGTAGAGAGTTACATGTGTCATGATGATGTCATCATGATGTCAGCATGCCACATGCCAGCACGAGAGGTTGCCACGTGTCACTCAAATTTGGACTTTTTAGGGCACCACGTGGACCAGTGAAAAAGTGCCACGTGGCACCCCTAGGTGACGCCACGTGGCACCACCCAGAAGGTTCCACGTGTTCAGGATGACATGGATGGTCTAGTACATTGGTGATGTCAACAATCGGGTGGATGAATTAGAGGTTTCCACGTGGCCCAATGGGGAGGTGCCATGTGGCGCCCCCGAAATGCACAATATCAACCCGTGAAAAAATATTTAAAAATATATATATATTGAACAGAACTCCACCACATATGGCGGCAGTTCTACTATATATAGCAGTTTCTCTATATTTAACCTCCGCCAGAATCTCCGGCAGTTTAGCAACAGACCACCAAATTCGTCGCTATATTTAGCCATTCTGTCAAATGTAACCACCACCAAAACTGTCACTATATTTAGTTGGGGCGCGCACCAAAACGGTTTTAATTATTTGCCAAAATGGTAAGGTCCATGGGATTCGACCCCGGGACCTTCAACAACTAAATGTCCTAAATTTAGCCAAGCTACCAGTGCACCAAGCATGTCATTGATGACATAACTACCCAAAAAATGTTATTTAAATGAGGCATTCGGTTCAAGTTCGTAGCGTGTGCATTCGGAGCCACACACCAGTGCACAGAGCACGAGAGTGGAGCGCACCTGTATGGCCCGTATGACCTGGTACGACCTGTACATAATCTGTACGGATTGTACGGATTTTGGCATGCAAACCGAGGCAAGGTTGGCTCTTGGGTCCAGAAAGTGTCCCACTCGGATCGAGACGTGGAGACAATCATTTTTAGGTAAAATGATGCCATGAATGCAGTGGTGATGTTAGTTTCTTGATCTGAGCAAAAATTCAGCAGCTTAATTCCAGAATGAGTCATTTATTGTAGATGCAATGGCACGGTAACCGAGGCAGAGGTGTCTCTTGGGCCTGAAAGTGTCTGACTCGGATGGAGACGATTTGACAGTCATTTTTGGGTAATTCGACGACGCGAATTCAATGACGATGTCTGTTTTTGTAGAAGAGCTTCATATCAACAAGCTAAGTGTTAGAGAAGCCAATGTAAGCATGCTTTTCATTATGTTGTTTTTTCATTAATTGTTGCAACATAGCATGCATGTTATAGGTCTGAAGGAGCAGAGAGAAGCTGCAGAAAGTCAGCAAGATCAGCTTATTCCTTCTATCTATTTGTTTCTTATCTTCCATTCACATCAAATCAATCAGTTATATGTGACAGAGAAATTGTGGCACTTGCATGACAAGTAGCCAATGAAGCAGTTCTGATTCTCGTGGGTTCCGAGATCTTTTGTATGGACAACATATTTATGTTTTGGATCTGAGCAATAGATCTAAGGCTTTTAATGGCTCCATGTTTATGGGGGTCATATTTTATTCTTCATCTTTTTATGTATTGAGTATGTGGGAATGATGTCCATGTCAGTATCATGGATGCCTCATGAGTATGAGAACTTGTGAAGCTAATACATTCCTGATCACATTTCGATCTCTTGTCGTCATCACCGAAGAGGGACTTTGGCCTTACAACTTGTAAAGGAGAGACATCATTACATCAAGAAGAATAAAGCGGTTAGGCTTTGGAGCATGGCCCGGAGAGGTAGCCCACTGCAAGGGTGAACTCTGTTATCAAGTGAAGTGTCTTATCCGTTATGTGTATTATGTTCTTATGTTGTTTTTCCATGAATTTCCGCACATAGGATATTAAAGACAAGCATGACATATTGCACATAAGGAAGACTAAAGAGATTTTCATTCACTTCGAATTCAAGCACATAAGACTTCAACTTCACCTTTTATTGCAAATCGCTCAAGTAAAACAGTCTATTACTGACCCTTTTGAAGGAGTGACAGAACAACCAATTATTGGAAACTTATCGCTCCCGGGTTCATATCACAATCACATACCCTAAATACACCAATGATTGTTAAGAAAACTTGCATTTCTTAAGTTTTTCTAGCTGTTGATACTTTTTTAGAATTTCTAACACCTACATAAGATGTGAGATATGATCTTCCTTGGTAGAGCTATAAACCAATATATCATCTAATTACACTATTACAAATTAATTTAGAAATATATGTAATACACCATTCATAACACATAAATGTAGTTGGTGCATTATATAAACAAAAAGGCATTACCAATGATTCATAGGTGCCTTGCCTTGTCTTGAAGGAATTTTTCTAGGGGTATTCCTTTTTAACTCGTATATAGTCGTATCCCAATTTGAGATCCAACTTGGTTAAGTACTTGGTATGTTTCCACTGATCTAACAAATCATCAATATTGGGTAGGGGGTACTGATTCTTGACGGTGATTTTGTTCAAAACTCTATAGTCAATACACATTTTTCAAGTCCCATCCTTCTTGGATACTATGATGATAGATGACCCACAAGGTTATGTGCTTAGTTGAATTACTCATTGCTTTAGAAGCTACCATAATTGTTTCTTCACTTCATCTGCTTCTAGGGAGAATTGTCTATACAACCCAATGTTTAGAAATGGGGAGTCAGGGAACAATTGTATCTCATGGTCCACTTTCCTCTTAGGTGGTAACTCTTTAAGCTCCTGAAACACTTCTCAGTATGCCTACAACTCCTCCAATTGATTTTTTTTGCTTTGGTACATCCAACCAAAGATCCATTTACTTTTATTGATTTATTACCTCGTTGATTCTTCCTAAGATAAGTAATGTGAGCTTCCTACTAGATCTAATCAAAAAAATTTCTTGGTTAGAACTTACCAAAGAGATATTGGATTTACCTTTATGTGCATTGATGATATATACATGTAGGGGCTTCCAAACACTACACCACACATCAAGTGGTACTAAATCTACTTCCACTTCATCAATATAGTTTACATTTATTGTTGACAAAGTGTCCTCGGACATGTATTTTATTAATAAGGAAAATATCATTTACAATCAGAAGTGAGGACTCAAAGCCTATTTAACCTCGCTTGAATAAATAACTTGTTTATATAGATCAACTCTAAACTAAATTATAGGAGAACAACCAATCACATAATCACATGAGTATGATAGGTGTCTTTTACATAGAATCTAGGTGTCCTTATCCTAACAAACTAGAATAAGCTAACTTCTAAAAACAATTAAACTAGGAAAATACTTAAACTATAGAGCTTTAGGATTATGAGGCTAACATTTATAACAAATTTGATTTTACATTGTTTAGTGACCTTGAGCTCTACATTCTTATTTATCCATCCTAGTGGATATGGGTTAGGATGATCATGAACCTCCAATCCAAGATTGTTGATCAGATCCTTTGCTATGAGGTTTTCCTA
>JZKD02S0709375.1:4824-15143 GCA_000966675.3 Picea glauca | reverse complement strand
AGCTCCAGCAGAGATCCCCAGCGCCTCTGCAGTTGGATACTTGTTTCCATTTGCCTAATTTTCTAAGGCATATGAATGGTGAGGTCGTTGATTCATAAGTACACAATCCATCCAATTATTTCAAGACCTTCCTAGGAATGATAGAAGAAGAGAAGCTACAAATTTCCAATTTGCAATTGGAAGGGGTTGCTCAAGCTTGGTGGGACACCCAAATAGATACCTACTCTTTGGTGATGGGCTTGGGAGATCAACCTACAACCACCCCTCCACCTATTGGTTTTTGGGATTCCTTTTTCAAGAATTGGATAATCGATTCTATCCTCGAGGTATTTTCATACTCTCCTAGATCGTTGGTTGCAACTCCACCAACTCTCCAACTAGTCAATCAAAATATACATTGAGGTGTTTACTAATATTCGCCTTCAGATACATATTGAATATTTGGAAGAGGTACTCATTTTTAAATTTAATTCTGATATTTTATTATAATTACAAAGAGAGGTTGATTTATTTGAAACCTCTTCCTTAGATAAGGCCTTCCTTAGGGCCTTGGTTGTGGAATGGAAGTTGTCTCCTCACCTTTAATATCCTCTATCCAAAGTTGGCCCTTCCTCAACTCCTTCTTCTCCTACCTCTCATACCTCACCCAAGCCTAGAAAATGGTGTTATTATCACAAATATTAGTTCACTCCTCAGTTGAATTTTGTATTCTTCATAATCAGAATCTTATAAAGACTCTATTTTTTGATGATCCTAAGTACTCCTCGAGCACAACACCCCCCTGAGTTGATCACCTTGGAGAATTATATTGAACTGGACCCCTGTCTTCTGCTCATGTCTAGTATCCCTAGACTTCTTCACCAACACATTTATTTACTCACAATTTCTAGATCAAGCAATCTCTGGCCATGCTCATCCTCAACAATGGTAGACACAGGAATCTGTTTGCTCAATATACGGTGTAGCATTTTTCACTTCCTACTACCCCTCATCTGACACCCTACCAATTGGGTTGGGTTCAGAAGGATGGTCCCTATGTGATAGTGACCCAATGTTGTTCGCTTACTTTTTCCATCGTCCCTTTTCATGATACTTTCCATTGCGATGTGTCTCTTTTGGATTGCACATATGTGCTTCTGGGTATTTCCTATCAAGAACTCCATCACACTACATACCATGCTTGAAATCATCAGTAACAGCTTCATAAATATGGATGTACCTATGTCCTCACCTCTTCCTCTCTGAAAGATCGTACCTTATTTTTTGGCCAACCTATTGTTCATCAAATTAGTCTCAACAAATCCATTTCCCTCTRTCTGGTGCTCCCTCTTAAACTAGATAKCCCCTCGCATGCCCTTCATTCAGTTTTGGATGCTTTAATCACATCCTTTGAGGATGTATTTGTTGCACCCARCGGACTACCCCCCATTTTTTCCAT
Source organism: Picea glauca (assembly GCA_000966675.3). NCBI lineage: Eukaryota > Viridiplantae > Streptophyta > Pinopsida > Pinales > Pinaceae > Picea > Picea glauca. The sequence continues at coordinate 13,705 of JZKD02S0709375.1, read as the reverse complement.
TGATCTTATYCCTRGAGCCACTTTTCCCAATGCCCCTTCTTATCACTTYGCTCCTCGTGAGGTTGAGTAAGTGGAACACCCACTCTAGAAAMTTATTAATAYTGGACACATTCAACTGATTTCTTCACCTTGTGCCTCTCCTACCTTCATCATTCCCAAGAAGGAGTTTGAGGAAAGGAATCTAGTCATGTATTATCAAGCTCTTAATAAGGCCACAKTCAAGAATTGGTACCCTCTAGCRCACATTGAGGATTTAATGGATCATTTGAAKGGTTCCCACTTCTTTAACAAAATGGATCTTACAACAGTTTATCATTGGGTTTGCATGAATGCAGCAAACTCATGGAAGACAACTTTCAAAAACCAAATTTGGTCTTTATGAATGGATGGTGATGCCATTTAGTCTTACTAACACCTATGCCACTTTCATGAGGTTAATCAATGACATTTTCATATCACACTTGGTAAAAATTGTGGTTATCTATTTGGATGACATCATGGTCTTCAACAAGACCTAGGAGGATCATTTTCTCCATATGCGAACTGTGCTAGACTTACTACGCACTCACAAATTGCAGGTGGCACATCGTAAATATTCTTTTGGGAAATATTCAATTCAATATTTGGGTTTTGTTGTCTCTTTTGAGGGTGTAAGCCCAGATCCCACTAAATTACAATCTCTTGCATAGTGGCTAATGCCTCACTCAGCTTTGGAACTCAGTATATTTATGGGTGGAATTAATTTTTAGTGGCAGTTCATTGTTCACTTCTCTCAATTAGCATCCTCTCTTCATCATATCTCCAACCTAAATAAGTTTGTGTGGTCTTCCTTGGCACAAAAACAATTTCAGGCTATCAAAATTTCCCTTTGGTATGCTCATGTACTTCGTTTAGTTGATCTTCATTCTCCCTTTGAGATTGAAATGAATGCCTCTCAGTATGATATTGGTGGGGTTCTTAAACATGGAGGACACCCTTTTGCATACCATTCAAAGACATTTTCTAATGCCAAATGAAATTATAACACTTATGAAAAATACTTCTATGGTCTATTCCAAGCATTGAAACAATGGCGCCACTACATCCTAGGGAAAGAAACAATCCTCCATACAGATCATCATTCGTTGTTTTTCATCAATTCTCAAAATAAGATACAATAGAAACATCATTTAAAGTGGGAAACTTACATTCGAAAGTTTCATTTGGTGATTAAATACAAGAAGGGCACGTACAATTGGATGGATGCTCTCCTGAGATGACCCCCTACACAATCATTTCAACTTGTGACTATGTGTTGTGTTGCCTATAAGGATTGGAAGCCTCTCTATGCTCCTGATCCCTTCTTTGCAAAGATATGGGATGTTTTGCAACATCCTATTGGGGTCAATCAAATGTCATTTTGTATTACAAAATAAAACATGGGTGGCTATATAAACTCAATTAGTTATGTGTCCCAACTTCTTAATATAATATTACTTTGATAAAGGAGACCCATGCTTCCTTATATGGTGTCCATTTTGGGTCTATGAAAATAGTTCAACACTTGTAGTGACATTTATTTTGGCCTTCTATGGCTCATCAAATGGATAATTTCATTTGTTCTTGTGCATTGTGTAGTCAGCATAAACCTGCCAGTCATAAATTTGGTTTATATCAGCCCCTTCCTATACCTTCTATCCCTTGGGACTGTCTTTCCATGGATTTCCTTAGTGGTTTACCTATGACCTTACACAAACATGATGCTATCTAGGTTATTATTTTTCATTTCTCTAAGTTGTCTCCTTTTATCCCTTTCACTAAGACCACTATTGTTTCCCAAATGTTTTCCTTGTTCTTTCACCATGTTTGGCCACAGTTTGGCCTTCCTACTAGCATCATCTATGATCGCGATGCTCACTTTCTCAATGCATTCTGGAAAACATTGTGGGATTTACTAGGTTTTCAAATCAAATATTCTACTTCTTCCATCCTCAAACAGATGGCCAAACTGAGGTAGTTAACCACAACCTTGTCCATTCTCTTCGCATTCAATTTTCCAAAATCAAATTGTGGGATACAACCTTCCATGCCATTCAACATAGTTATAATCATGTTGTAAATATTTCTACTAGGATGTCTCCTTTTGAGGCCTGCTTTGGATATCAACCTCTATCCCCTTATGAATTGCCTCTCACCTTGCATCCTTCTGGCACTCCGCACCAACAACAACAACAAACATTCACCCTTTCATTTTTGTAGAATCTAGCACACAAGCATGCCCAAGTTAATGAAGTGCTAAAGGCATCCTATCAATGCTACAAATCCTTCCATGATACTCATCATTCCCCTCTGGTTTTTACTCCTGGTGATAAATTCTAATTTTACATGGAACAACAACTTTTTAAATCCCAATGTCATCACAAACCGAAGCCTCTCTGTTATGGCCCTTATATTTTTCTCCAACATATTGGGGACAATGTTTATCGCCCTAAATTTCCACCCCAATTACAAATTCATGATGTGGTGAATGTGAACAGTCTAAAACACTATGAACCCCCATTACTAGAAGATAATGTCACCATCTCTCATCCTATCAAGTTAATCCTTGATTTCCAACCTCCCTTGCTTCGAGACACCTTACTTGAAACTTTCCATACAACCACCAGTCATCAACACCATACCTCTTACCTTGTTGGGTGCACATGAAACAATCCTACTTGGGATAAATCATTTTTAGAAGTTTCCATGCACAAGAATTTTCCTCATTTTCTTACAGAAGAGGGGACACTTTCGGGATTAAACAAGAAGGAATTGGGAAACCCAAAAGAAATCCACATGAATCCCAAGGATGGTTCTCTCCCTCATCTAGTTTGATTCTTGGAAGGAAGACTCTCTCATCTTATTGGAGGAGAAGAATATTTGGGCACAAGTCCCAAGGAAGTAGTTGATCAAATCTAGCTAACTAGTTTTAGCTTGACCTATTCAATTCATCATGTAATAACATGCATCTATATAAGACCTCATCCTATTCTAAATAAAGTGATGGTCATTTTTCTCTCATCTTTGGTAATAGTATTCATGTTTTCCTGTTCTATTTAATTTCCTAAGTATTGTTATTGCAGATCATATATGGTGAACGCTAAAATAAACTTCTAGTTGTTGCAACCAATGATTTATTTTTAATGCATCGATCTCACCTTGGTATGGATTTATGTCCACTTTCACTTCCATATTGAAAAGGTACCATGAGGGATTAACGACACTCGAACTCGACTACTCTTTCTCGGGTTCTTTCCACGACTCCTTTCCTGGGTCTTCTCGATCTCCCAATTTCCCCTATGATATGATCTCTGAGTTAAAGCCTCCATCATCACCAAACGGTTTGAGCTTTCTTTCTACATTTTCCATGAGGAGGTTCATATTGCGGTTGATATTGGTGACCTTTTCTTCCAACCTCTCAAATCTCCCTTTTTCTCGATCTCAATGGTTGTTATGAACAAACTCGTATTCCATGGCTAGTGTTCTATAACTTTATTCTTAAAAAAAATTATGGATCCCTACAAATTTCCACAAATACCCCACGAAAACCTACTTTGATACCAATATGATCTATAAATTGTTGTGGATATTCCATTGGAATAGTTCGTCACAAATGATCTGATAAATAAAATTGAAATCTACCCATGAAGGTTAAACTCCTTTAGATTCCAAAATCTTTAGTTATTGATTGTATGCTTGCGCATGAAATAGATAAATGAAAAAAATAGAGAATAGTAAAATACAATCATGCAACATCCACAAAATAACACAAATATTTTCTCTGGGAAGCCTTTATGGGAGAAAACCCAACTAGAAGGTGAGGCTACTTTTCTCTCTTTTCTTTGGTGTGTAAATAATGCAAGTACAAAGGAGAAGGCACTCTCTATAGATTTACCTAAGATTTGTGGCATGTTAGGTTGCTACAAAACAGTAACCCCCTTATGATATGCTCTCTAATTTCCCACTCCCAAATGTTCTGCTCTTCTATGGAACAAAATAAAATAACATAGAATGGAACCCCTTCTCCTCCTAGCGGCCCGACATTTAACATAGCTTGATAGTTGTCTAGGGTTAGGGTATTGACTTCCTCAATCCTCAATTAGTGATCAGGTTTGGACCTTATAGAATTTTATATAAAATACCCTACGTGGCTAGCCACACATGTTTAAGTAATGGGGTTTGACATGGAATCCACTCGCACCATGGTGATCAATATGGTAGGTTAAATTGCGAGAGGCATAACGTTCGCATACAAACTCCGATTGAGGTGATTCTTGCATCGTTAGAAAGGTCTCAGTGTGTATAATATAGAATACATCTCAATAGTAATATTTGGACCAAAAAATGTGTCATTTGATGCCTCAAAATGGCCCCAAAATATTTTAGATGTTTCTTTGGACCTAAATTTCCAAATTTGGACCAGNTTAACAAGTGCAAGGGAAATCACCATTGATGTCAATGACTCCCAAGGTATTGAAGTACAATCCAAATGAATGTGAATGAATGAGTTGAAGTCGAGCACTCGACGGAATCTCTCGATCAGGGATCAAATATGTGAAACCCCTATCGAAAGAGAAGAGACCTGCCATTAAGGCATGCAGGCTCTAAGGTACTAAATGATTTCTAAGTCTCATTTCTGGATAATGAATTGGATTCGATGGAACAAGACTCATCACAGGAGGGCCTTGATGTATCCCGCATCAATGACACGAAATAAGTAACATATTTTGAAGATGAGACGAAGTATGAATACAAGTCGAGACAGACATAGGGAAGGTTGACATGGTAAGAATGGAAAACTGTAGATGGTCGACTCAATAGAGGGCTCATGTGAACTTCTCTTGAACATATGAACAACACGACCAAAGACTTGGTAGCACTAACTCAAAGATGACCGAAGATATGACCTTGTATCAAGTCGAACGAGAGACAAATGGATTTCCCAACCCAGATTCAAATGACGAATAGGGGGTGTCATGTTCAAGAGTGACGCTTACTGCCATTAATATGAATACAAAAACATATCCCTTTCCCAAAATTTCCCCCACCATTTCTGGCGAGTACCTTTTTATTTTTACGCAAGATTGAGGAGGATAACATATGCTCGTTGATGTAAGCTCATCCTTCAGATGATTCCATCGGAGTATATTTAACGAACCCTAGGAAGGAGTGGTTTGGTCCCATCACGGGTCTATCGATGTTTGTTTAACAAGTCCAAGGATAGAAAACTCAGGAGTTTTTGATGTTTTGAGAGTCTGAAAAACACTTAAAGAGAACTCTCCCAGTTCCTTTTTCGTAAATAAGTTCGATGAGACCGAAAAAGTGATAAACTATAGCCCGCCGAACGTTTTCTTCAGATACTTTAACGAGCGTGAAGAGAACAAGATTGCTCGGCAATCTTTTCATTTTTATGAAGCATGAAAAGAGCTTAAAGGATACTCCCTTAGGTTCGTCATTTTTGTGTTACCATACGAGTATGAAAAGATAAGAAAAAGTATACCCGATTACGTTCTCATGTATTTTCGAGTGTGAGAACGAACGAAGACTGAGCTCAAGGTTTTTCCTGTAAAAACCCTAAAAAAGTAATTGTACATGTGACAAAAATAAAAAATACCCGTACCCCCATGTTCGGACTTCGAAGTTGCTATACCTGTGACAACCATACTCACAAGACCATTAGGGCATTATGTTTTATAAGAAAAATAATATAAAAATCAATAAAAAATGTTAAAAGTGAATAAATATGTGTAAAAAGGGTTTTTACCATTTCATTGTGATTTTGCCCAAAACTTGTCCAACATACCTCATTTTCCCTCAAATTTCTTCGCTTGATTGCGGGAGGCACAAGTGACCATTCGGCGAACCGTTTCCACCAACGAGGTAAGATTTTGATCCTTTAAATTTTCCATGGTTCATTTTTAGTTTTTATTGGCCATTTCTTAGGTTTTGAGTCCATTTTAGAGCCCCACTATGCATTCGAGTATTCTCGCAGGTGGACTTTGCGGGACCTGCGAGAATCTCACACTATGCCAAAGGCTCACCTGCGAGGGATAAAACATGGATTTTAAAGTTAAGTTTTGCCCAATAAAAATCATGCAAAAGTTTGGAACAAGTTGCTAACTCTTCTCTCATGGCTCTTATGTAGGTGTTTGACCATCACAATGTGGGAGTGGTGAGAAAGAGAACATGAGGAAGATGATGCTATTGCTGGGAATGACCCGGGTACAGTTGCTTCCCTCTAGGACTGTGGGCTCTTGAAATTCTTCAGGATTTCATGCATGAGGGCCCAACTCAGATTGTTGGAATACCTGGTCCATATCTGGGACGTGGACCAACAGTTATTTCACGTGGGAGTACATACATTGACCCTAGATATCAAGGATATCTATTTTCTAATAGGGTTATCATGGTGTGGGTACCATGCTAACTTGACCGGTGGCCGAGGCAGCGGACTCCCTATGAGTGAGTATTGTCGCCAGTACTGTGTTCTCGAGGTAGAAAGAAGCAAGGTAAGGTTGTTATTTGGGGGGTCCAAGACTTGACCCTGCGAACCATCTTGTTAACTATAGCATGCATGGCCAGGAGCACGGATCCACACATGGCTCTCCAGAGCTACTTCCAATGTGCCATAGAGTGCACAGAGCCTCGAGTCTTCAACTGGTCATATGCAGTTCTCCGTAGTATGAAGAGGCAATTGACGAAGTGTAGGAGGGGTAACTTGAAGCAGTTTGGGTACGGATCACTTTTGGTGTCCTTCCTTGAGAGGGTCCCACTGCTGAGACTATAGGTTGATTAGGGTTTACTAGCCCCACAGGATCCGAGGATGCTGAGGTGGTGCAAACTCATGGCTTGACACATAGCAGAGCCCATCATCAATTATAATGATTCATTTTTCAACTAGTTGCGGCCCTAGATGCTGATGATTGACGACTACGCATACGCTGGTTTGGATTTCCGAGGGGATCCAGATTTGGCCCTACCTGAGGATGCTCAGTGGGGTGATTTAGATAAGAAGTACACATTATGTTCTTTTTAAATTTTTTTGCAAGTTTTATCATATGAAATGTTTTTATGTTTATCCAAGAACTAATCAAGAAAAACTCTTTTTGATGACACATATGTGGGGCCATATTGACCTCCGGGAATGTCTCCTATTCAACGACAAGGAGAGGCAGCTCCAGTGGTGAGATGGGATGTCAAAGACTACGAGGCAGTGGAGCAGAACTTGGAGGGGTTGACCGCTAACATCCCGGATATGGCTATTGGGGAGATCCCTAGACGTTACCAACGCCATACTGTGGGCGTGTTCGAGTCTATTAATCGACTACTTCATAGGGTGGCTCGTGCAGTTGTGTGTTAACATGAGCGTCATCCGTGATGCTATTTTGTAGAAGCCATGGACTTCATATTTTTGAGATTTTGGTCCTTGGACAGAAACTTTTTGTAAAAAAATTTGATCGTTATATACATATATACGACTTATATCGGCTTATCTTGTGTTGTGTTATGTAATGTGTGATTGGTTTATAAATGGCCCAAATTTCTTTCCAACACATAGTTAGCTAATGCATCAGTCAATGTATTTAGACATCTAGTAATGTGTTGATACTCAATATAATCGAAATANAAGCAATTGAAAAGAACAATTGATCTCAACTTTTAAACCAATCAAAGGCTCTCAACCAAACAAGCACTCGGATTTTAAAACCGGAGATTATACCCTTGTTGCAAAAAGGTCAAGAGGTAAAAATTGAGAAAACATAATCAAGAAGAGCTTAATGACTCATGAGATTTGAAGTCAATAAACATTCAATCATTGGCCAGAGAAGTTCTTCCTAGACACACAAACAAATCTGGGCATTTGAGGACACAAAAGACTTCATCTAAAATTTTTGCAAGTGGGTTCACAGGCTGGAAGTGTAGTACAATACAAGAATCGCGGATTCTCGCAGGCTAGACATAGGCAGAATGCGAGAAGTTCTCACTGAACTTAACAATAGGGTGCGAACTTTAGTAGTTCTCGCAGGCTACAGAAGGGTGCAGTGCGAGAAGGTCTGTAATCAAGCAAATTTTGGAAAAAAGGACAAAACTTCTGAGGGAACTTCTGGATCCAGGGAGTCTGTAAGGGTCCCCTCAAGACTCAAAGATTGATAGGAATGAAAAATGGTAGGTTAAGAGAAAATGGCCAAGAAAAAACCACCAAAAATGGGTTGCATCCCCAGTATGATCGCCAATTTTGTTATCGGACAAATCGGTAGGTGCGGACACTAACAGATCTCCCTAGATCCACCTGGATCTAGAATAAAACAGGACAGGACACGACTCTTTCCCTAAATTGTAGTAATTGAATCTACTGATAAGAAGGAATAAGTGACATACCTTTATATATCTTCCTTGGGTCTCTGTTGTTCCCACTTCGCTCTGACTCTCTTGTGAAGTCAAGTCCAAAACAACACAAACCAACCAAAGTGAAGATAGCAAAGTATATTCAATGTCAACCTATGCATCATCAAGGAGTTATGCTACAAAATAAGAGTGATTTTATGGAAAAGGGACATGTTGTATTATATTAATTGAAAGTAGAAGATACAACCTGAATGCCTTGATGTTGCAAGCTTCCTTTCAATGATTCTTGGTTCCAACACACACACTTGCTCTGTACTTGCATGAAGAAGATTTGATTCCTCTTGATAGACCAAATAGAGTCTTCAAGCTTCTGTTCAAGCAGGGTTCTTCACACAATTATTTCACCAATTCTTCATTCAATCTTGCTTAACATTTTCCATGAGAAACCTTTCAATATATAGGAGAAGGAAGGATGGTTACATGGATGAGGATGATCCCACCAAATCTGAGAAGTCAG
>JZKD02S0709364.1:0-15143 GCA_000966675.3 Picea glauca | reverse complement strand
AGACAATCATCAATGATCTAGGTTGTTGTAGATAAATTTCATGATATTTTTGTTGGATAGTTGGCTTAGGTTGATGGAAATTTGGTTTGGATAGTTGGTTTTCATTAATGTCAACCCTTGGAGAGTGATCTTGTAGATTTATGTCAACCCTTAGAGATTGATGTCAACCCTTGGAGAATTCTGGAAGTGAATACTGGTAGCACAAAGGTATGGGTAAGGGAACCGAGTTTGTTTGAGGTATAAAGGCATGAAGGTTAGTGAATATGCAGGTAAGACTATTCTAGATGGATAGTACATGTCATGCCATTTTCGGTGATATGCGGTACATCGCGTGGTTCCTCACGGTCAGTGAGATATGGCCTTGTGAAGTTGGAGGACCCTCAAGAGTATTCTAGAAGCCCCTATAAGGTCAACAAGAAGTCAATTATTCTAGAAAGATTATATAAAGTCATCAAGAATATTCTTAGTCAAAGTGGTTGCAAAAAGAAAATAATTAAAAATAAAGTGTTTATAACAAGAAATTAATTATGGGTAAAGTAGTTGTAATAAAAAGATTGAATAGTCAAAGTGGTTTGGACATAAATTAATTATGGCAAAGTTGTTGCAAAGAGAAAGTTGTTGCATTAAGAAAATAATTAAAAATAAATTAGTTGCAACAAGAAGTTGTGAGGTTGCTAATTATGTCAAAGTGGTTGCAAGGAGAAATTATTTAAACAATAAAGTGGTCAAAGTGGTTGCAAAGAGAAATTATTTAAATAATAAAGTGGTTGGAACAAGAAAGTAGTTAAGGGTAAATAATTTATGATTTCACTAATTAAGGAATTGGTAGTTGCAACAAGAAAGTGGTTAGCCCTAAAAGGTGGAGAAAGGGGTAAAATGATTACAGGGAAACTTCTAGAGGAAGGAACTTGGAAAGTATAAATAAGATAGAAAGGAACTCCTATTAGCACCTACCTTCCTATTGAACATTATTGAATATCTATTTTGTGAAAGGTTATTTGCAGGTATATATTGAAAAATCTAAGAAAGTGTAGGGCTGAGGCAGAGAAGGTCTGAAGGAACAAAAATTTTGTAGCTGCAGAGGAAGTGAATGAACCAAGGTTTTAGAGGATATCTGTGAGCTGCAGAAAGAAATTCCATGTACATCCATGGGCTGCAGGCATAGAGAAGCATGGACACCTACGAGTGGTAGAAAAGGAAAGCGCATATCTATAAAAAGGGCAAGGAGGAAGATGTTTGTTCCAGGTTGCAGGATCTGAGGAGAGACTAGATGTATGTTTGTAAGAGATCAAATATAGTAGGGATACCTTAGAGTTAAAGGTATGTTCATGGTTATGTTTTGAGATTGTATCTTAGTGGTGTTCTAGAGCATGCTTGAGGCATTACTTTGTGAGTTTTGGTATATTCCCTCTTAGATGTATGGTATTTGTTGTAGAGTATGATTTGAGGTAGATCTATTCAGGCACTTTGCTAGTTCACTTAACTTGGTTTTATTGGCATATATTGTGGTGCATTGTGAGAGGCATTTGTTAATGATTGGATTATGAGTGGTACATTATTGAGGCTACATAACAATGAGGTTGTGGCACATGGTTTGATGTAAGGGTTTATGGTATTCATTTTATGGATAGTATGATATATTGCTAGAGGCCCTTTGTTGGTTATATTGGAGTATGTATTTTGTGCATGTTTGATGCACTTGTTGTGGTACAAGTTGGTACTTCGTTGTGATTGGTACATGCTTGGTAGAGGCATGTGTGGGTGATGGTTGTGAGTTGTTATGAGTAGTTTTGTTTGATGCACATCTTGGTGACATAGTGCATATGGTTGAGAGTTGTTATGGTGATTGGTCTTGGTGATTAGATCTAGTTTGGTTGATTAGATTATTGTTATAGATTGTTGGTACAGGTTGTTTGGTACATACTGTCACAGGTTACTAGTACAAGTTGATGTGATAGGTTTTACAGTGATAGTTTGATAGAAATAGAGGCAGTGAAACTAGGGAGATTTTTGTAGCATTCTGCGAGTTGCATAGAAGAGAGCAACAAAGATCTATGAGTTGCATTAAAGATATTCATGGACATCCTTGTGTTGTAGCACAGACAGGTCATGGATCTGTAGAAAATATTTGAAGAAAATTGGTATAGGTTGTGATAGGTTTTCAGTGACAGTTGTGATAGTGACAGAGTTGATTTAGTAACAGTGACATGTTGTCTACTTTCAAAATTTATATTTCAAGGCGGTTGGATTGGAAAGGATAGGTGGTTGGAGCCAAAGAATTAGGGAGTTGGAGCTTCCTTCAGGTTGGAGCTTGAGAAATCAAGGAGTTGGAGCCTCCTTCTGGTTGGAGCCAAAGAATTAGAAAGTTGAAACTTCCTTCAGATTGGAGCCTAAGAAACTAGGGGGTTGGAGCTAGAGAATTGGAAGTTGGTTCTTCCTTGAATGTAATTCTTTAACATATAAGAAAAACATTTCGTGGTTTCTTCCCGCATTGGCTTTCCATGTTAATATTGGTGTACTACGTATTGTGTGGATGTGTTTATTATTTTTTATCATGCATTGATGGATGTTAAAGTTTATGATGCAATAATATATTGATGATGAACTGATGAACATTGTTGAATAAGTTAAATGAATATAAATTGCGGTTAAAATAAGTATAAATCCCTCATTACTGATTCACCCCCCCTCTCAGTAATCCAACAAGTTGCATGCATATAATCTCAAAATCATAGAAAGGATTAGTGACCTTGTGATACAAGCTAAGAGTGTGAAAGAAAAGAATATGATCAATATACAAGAGCATAGCAATGAATACATTGGACACAACATGCAAGTAAGAGGATGGAGAATACATATGTGTTCTTTATCTAAGTTATCCATTCAAAAAATACCCAAGAGAAAACTCATTCAGGACATACAATAGAACATCAAACTCTGCATCCATATAGGATCATCAAATACTTTGAAATCTACTCAAGGTCCCAAAGATAACTTGTCAATTTCATCATAAAAATGTCAACGAAGCATCATAAGTCAAGAAGAATTATGAAGACATTTGAAAGAATAATATCACAAGGATTAATAAACCTCCTCAAATACAATCTCAAACCCCCTCAAAGTGGATAAAGAATAAACATTAGGCTAATAGTAGTAGAGGATGAAGAATTAGAGTTCAAATTTTAGTAGGGGCCCCCTTTCTTTTTGCTTATAAAAGAAAAAGTAAAGAGGGGGTTGTTGCAGTCACAAAAAACAATGACACACTAGAAGAACCATTTATCTCTGTCAGTAAAATTCAATGGTCTTTACTTCAGATATGAATGTTAAGGATAATTTCAACAAACTGTAGACAATTATCCAATAATCATGGGTACCACAGTGATGCCAAATTTCTAAAATATATAACCCAATATTTCAAGTACTTGTTATCTAACATACCCTTTTCAAAGATAAAGATTAGCGGGGTAAATTATTTGATTGATTTCATACTTCATATTGGATTTGGTTTAACCATGGGTTTACACTTTTTATAACAAGCAAACGTATACATAAGCGTGTTCCTCATCTCTATTTTCCTGGCATTGCTTCACTGCCAACTCCCAATGAGCATCCATAGTCTCAGTACCATACAAGAATAGCCCCACTGCTAGCAAGCGTCCATAGCCCCGACGGGTTTACTTGTACTTCCAACACTATTAATAGTGCTTTCAACTTCCTTTTTATTTTAGAATATTCTCACCCTTTAGATTTATATATAGATATGCATATGCAAATATGGTGTGAAGGAAGCGGGGTGATATGAGAGTTTCTTTGATTTGTTGAGTAGATGTTATGCATTTGAGTTTAACCCACAGGCCTCCCCAAAAACATCATAGTATTGGCTATCTTATTAGTATGAAGTGGATGGAGCTAGAAGAAAAGAGTAGATAGATACTTTCCTATACTTATGTATTAACATGGCATGCTCAATAAGCACACGTGTTCCACCACAATTATCAATCCATACCCACAACTAAGAACTTCATGAATATTCATTTAGATAAAGCAACCCATGAATCTCATGACTTGTAAAATCTCTCTAGTATGTGACTAGAATTGGACTAGCCCCTTACTCAAATTTAAAAAGTAATCCTCAAGGGAGACTAAGAAGTCAAATCATTTTAGAGAACATACCAACATTCGAATTAAAAGATGGAAGCAATTTGTACAAGCAAAAAGAAAGCACTAAAATTAAAGCCAATTCATTAAAAAGAGAACATAATTAAACTAAAAGAAACCTAAAACTAAAAATTTTAGTCATCAAAATAAAATGAAACCGGTTGAAAAATAAGAAGAGAACCCAACAACAATGAATAAATATGGTGGCAACAAAAAAGTATGAATGATATGCACAAAGGTATCATTATTACAACCCCAAGAATTGGAATAAGCGAAAAATATTTATTAAATAAACTTTTCATACAAGCTAAGACCCATCAAGAAAAAATTTCAAGACTAAGACATAACCCAGGAACCAAATTCAACAAGACTACAATGTGCAATGATCAAGGAAATCGATACCCAACCAAGCTTTTGTTTCAACATATTTGAGATATTCTAGTGACAAAAATTCGGATTGTTGAAATGTCCAAAAGAATTGGATAAATTGAGGAATTCACCCCTTTAAGTTTATTTCCATGGATAAGATCTTAGTGAAACAAGATTTTGAAGATGCCATATTTTCAAACTTACAAATTGTGTTGATATTTGTCAACAAGATATTCATTGTCACTTTGATTATTGATCCAGATCACCTAATGATTGTATAATTCTCCCCTGAAAGTATAAGAATATGAACCCACTGCCATGGTTTCCAAACTAAGTAGAGAAGGGAGTAAAATTATGTACAAACTAAAATAAAGAAAGTGACTACACTAAACTAAGAGAAAAATCGAATGCACACTATGTTAGTCATTGTAGGAAGAATTAATCTTGAAAGATAGGCTTGTAATCCCAACAACATAATATAGATCATGATGGACATCCTTAGAGAAGCATTTTCAATGAAGACTTGGAAGTAACCAAGAGTAAGAATTAGGTAAGATAAGTCAACCATTCAAAATAAATCCCAATAGAAAGATTCCCAAGGTAAAGATATGGAAGAAAAAATAAGATTATGAGAATTGATAATCTAGTTGAAATAATTTGAAAGACAATACTCCAATCTAATTGTCACATACAATTTTTCTTTCATTTAGTGAAACGAAAAAAATACTCTGGAAACCTAGCAAAATGGGTTAATGGGGATGCTTAGTCAAAACATATTTTTAAATTTAATCACATGAAACATTCTACAAACCCATAAGCTCTCAATATTTCTTGACATGGGCAAGTCCTTTGCACACTTGAAAATAATGAACTTTCAACAACAAAACTTACATTTGATATTCCTCATCAAAGAATCAATTTATCTTTGCTATAAAATATATTATTAATACCAAATATTCAAATGATTCAATCTGATAAGGCAAATAGAAGATATTACAGTTATGGAGGTCATAAAAAAAATCATGAAAATGACTCCAAAGATCAACTAGATCAAAAACTGACATGGGAATACATGAATGCAACTATAATTCTGATTAGTTGTTAAGTTGGTGACAATCTTGGTTAATTAATTCTAAAAATGTTGCAAATGAATCTAAGTAGCCAAATGTAGATTAACACTTCCCTAAGTTGCTTTCATTTAAAGAGAAAAATTCTTGAGTTGTTGGTTGCACAAACCATTTCCCAACCTGCATAACAAAAGATAATGTTATGATCAACTATTGACAGCTTGAGAAAAACTCTTCCTCTAAATGACTAACCTATTAAAATTAAATTAGACTAAAAAAGAAAAGTAAAGACCAAGACTAAAACTAATCCTAAGAAAATACTACTAAGCTACTCTAAACTTGAACTATATTGGTTGTCATAAAACTCATGTAAAATCATGACGTCAACACAATCATCCAAGTATTCATCTTCCATTCATTTAGTCAAATCTCACAGCCTTCTTCTTGAGAAATAAACATTATGTGTTTTCCCACAATATCCATTTTGAAAAAAGACTCAGTGTCATTGATTATTGTAAGATTTGGATCCCTGGACACATTGTCTTGTTCCTAAAATCATAGTCAATCAAATCACACAAATAGAACCATAAGACTTCAATTCCATCTATCTTCTAAAGATACTAGTCCACCACCAATCCTTTATCATTCTTACAAGATAAATAAAAAAATATGATCCAAAAATCACTATCCGTGCGCACCAAAGTATTCATTCCCTCTTGCCATTAATGATAATAATCTAAAACCTTTGTATGATTAAATTCAACCTTATGAGAGGCAAGAAGAAATCACGATGAAAATGAGACCAATTAAGATACTCTGGTAAGGTATAAATAATCTCAAATCATAGCCAAGATGGATTGGTTGCCCCCATCATAAATGAAATATATAACTAGAAATCATGATTCAACGAGGTGACTAAAACTCTATTTATAATAAGTTGATGGTTAGCATGATGAGAAATCCATGAAGCTGATATCATCAAGTTCCCAAGAGTGTTCCAAGCAGAGAAACTATAAATTTCACTTCCTTGAGCTTACATATCTCATAGCAAGTTGAAAAAAAAATGAAATGTCGATGAGTATGCAATCGGTCTCTCTAGTGGGTAGGTTTTCCATCCAAAAGAACCATAAATGTAATCCAAAAAACAAAACCAGCATGATCATGAGCAAGAGAGATCAAATAAAAATTACCCATACATGATTATCCTTCTAGGTTATGAATAAATTGAGTCATGGTTCAGGGAATGCTGAAGAGTGTGATTCCCAATAAATTGACGAGTTACAACCCACAAGAAATTCACATCTTAAAACTTATTATAATGGCTAAGAAGAAAAGAAATGTTGAAAACTTGAAATTTAGAATATTAGAAGTTGAATTGATATTTATCACCAAAGTATTTACCCCCAAGAATTTGAATGATTTCAACATTGAGATAAGAGGGCAGTGCCAAGCCATGATAAAAATCAGATTAGTCAAGAATGTAACCAAAATGAGTGACTTAAAATCGACAAATCCAAAAGATAGAAAGATACTTTCCAAGAAAATATTAGGTCTGAAATCCCCATAATTGACAGGACTAGGATTAAGTCTCTAATCAACCACTGAGTTGGTGAATAAAATGATTGATCACAAGAAATTTTCTGAAAGAGATTCTAGTAAGAAGATTCAAAGAATAGTGTTATCCGAAATTGTCAAAACATGTTTCCAGGTAGCATGAAAGAATATCTCTTGCTACTATATATAAGAAGTAAATGGGATTGAGCAAGATGCAAGATTAAAGGTAAACTCATCCT
This sequence comes from Picea glauca, assembly GCA_000966675.3. Taxonomy (NCBI): domain Eukaryota; kingdom Viridiplantae; phylum Streptophyta; class Pinopsida; order Pinales; family Pinaceae; genus Picea; species Picea glauca. Next base: position 7,756 of record JZKD02S0709364.1, on the reverse strand, counting down.
TGAAATACTAATTGAATAGAGCATAAGATATGCATAGACAACGTCCAAAAAATAAAACTAAGGGTTTTGAAAGAAAATAACTCAAAAGAAAAATCATCCAAGCTCACTATGCTAAGAAAAGTCTATACAAAAAATCATGTTGGCTGAAAATAACCAAAGAAAATAGTCAATGGGTAAACAACTATTTTGATAACTCCAAACCCAAAAATAATCATCCAAAGAAATTACAAGGAAATGAAGTGGGTTGAATTTTAGATGGGCAAAAATTAACACTCAAATTTCCATTTACTGTGTATGGGACAACAAGATTATAACTCAAAATAAATTCAATCAAACAACATTTTCAAATTAGAATGATGTAAATATAAAGATGGAACAAATTTGAGTGCTCATTTTCACCACAAAAGGAAATGAAGAGTACCCTTTATCTAAAATATTCTACTTGTAAGATGACAAAATGCTTGAACAATATTTGACATGGTGAACAATGAATAGAATTAGGGATTTGAAAATTACTCCAACATATAGAAAGTTTTGAGAATGAGACAAAACAATTTTTTCCCATATCAAAAATAAGTTTTGACTCAAAAATCCATTAAAGGGACAAAATTAGCATGCAAGCCTTCTATTTCTTTCCATCTCCACTGCGAAATCCATTTATTGTTCAACCAACAATAATAAAATGGAAAGGAAATAAGAAAACTATTCAAAAACTAGAAGGAAAAACTAATACTATGCAGAGAAAAGACACTAACCTATTCTATCCTACTCCTATCCTACACTACACTAGTTGAAAACAATGAAACAAGTGAAGGCATAATTCCAATGTATCCATCCATGTAATTCCAAGCCCACTAACACATGTTTATCACACAAAACTAGTATCATAACTTGGAGTAGAAATAGACTAAAAGTAGAAAAAATTAAAACACGAAAAAACTCTATCCACCATATTAATGATGTCATAGTGATAATTCATGGGAACATTAGTTGGATAAGATCCCTCCAACCATGCTTCAATTTGGTCAAAAAATTTACCATGACTAACATAGAATTGGTGGAGGGAGTTTACGAGAAAGTAACATTTAAATGAGAACCATGTATATAAGTTGTGTAAAGTGTTTTTGGTGAGAGAATCATTGTGTTGATATGCTTGTTAATTCTTGAATACAAGACAAAAGAATGAGGGTTTGACATAATCGTCAGTGTAGACCAAAGTGCCGCATTGTCTTGGAAAGCCTCCATGATCTCATACTTCAAGCAACCATCAACTTGAGATAAACTAGTGGGATCAAATGATATACATGGACTAGCATCCACCATGGTATAAGACATATCTTCAAGACAATGGTGGAAGCCACTAATATCAACTATCTCAACTAAAGGGTTACTTGAACAAGAAGACTCTTTATTATTCAAGAATGAATATGAAATAGAAGAAGACATGGTATGCTATACATCTGCTACAACCTTTCCTTCATCCCATGCAAAATTTTGATAAGTTATAAAATTACTAAGTTCACGAGAAGACGCATTATCCTCTCTATCTTCCATATACACATTACCACCATCAAGTACTTCAAAAGGGGTCGGTCCTATTGAGTTTATTTGAATAGGATATGGGTGGCTTCATGCAAGATCAAACCATTAAAGAGATCGCAATACAAAAAATAATAAGTATAAGAATCAAAGGAATGAAAAGCCTCTCTTGAACAAAAAACATTTCCAAAATGTTCTTGTTTGAATGGTATTTTCTCTTCCTTAAGCAGAATGGTGGTTGATTGTGAATTGATAGGGTTCGCACTAGGAGTGGTTTCATAATCAACACCTACTTCCTCAACATTATTTTCCTCTTCCAAGAAAAAGGTGGATTGTTGTTCTAAAAGTGTTATGCCTTGTATGTTTATTTCTTCTTCTTCGGTGAAATGATAATGTTGTTGTTTTGCTCATGCAAAATATGAGAATCCAAAATATCTTTCAAAATATATTCATGGTTACAAGAGAGGAGAAAATCACAAAAAATTTCAGAAATAAAATATTCACTAACTAATACAACATTTATAGGAAAACCTTCTTGATATGTCTCAATTAAACTAGGAGAATTTACAATAGTAGAACAATTCAAATCAACAAAAGTTAATTCCACTTATCCATTGGTGAGGAAGGATCCATTACATGAGTGTCTATATTGTCTTCATTAATAGTCTGATCAACATTCATGTCTTTCTCCATAGCTTCCTCCATTCCTTGTGATGGAAAATATGAAATAGGATAATGAGAACCTGACATAACCATTGGTGTGACCCGAAGTGTCCCATTATCAACAGAAAGACCCTCCTCTTCATTAGCTATAGAAAAATATGAACTCAATTTTTCTAGACAAGAGATCTCTTTTTCATCACGAGGAAGGAAGGGGGGATGTAGTGGTGGGAGGTTACATATGTTTCCTCTGAAAAACAATTCTCTCTCTGATCAATATCCCCCATAGTAAAGAAANCCAAAAGAATTGGATAAATTGAGGAATTCACCCCTTTAAGTTTATTTCCATGGATAAGATCTTAGTGAAACAAGATTTTGAAGATGCCATATTTTCAAACTTACAAATTGTGTTGATATTTGTCAACAAGATATTCATTGTCACTTTGATTATTGATCCAGATCACCTAATGATTGTATAATTCTCCCCTGAAAGTATAAGAATATGAACCCACTGCCATGGTTTCCAAACTAAGTAGAGAAGGGAGTAAAATTATGTACAAACTAAAATAAAGAAAGTGACTACACTAAACTAAGAGAAAAATCGAATGCACACTATGTTAGTCATTGTAGGAAGAATTAATCTTGAAAGATAGGCTTGTAATCCCAACAACATAATATAGATCATGATGGACATCCTTAGAGAAGCATTTTCAATGAAGACTTGGAAGTAACCAAGAGTAAGAATTAGGTAAGATAAGTCAACCATTCAAAATAAATCCCAATAGAAAGATTCCCAAGGTAAAGATATGGAAGAAAAAATAAGATTATGAGAATTGATAATCTAGTTGAAATAATTTGAAAGACAATACTCCAATCTAATTGTCACATACAATTTTTCTTTCATTTAGTGAAACGAAAAAAATACTCTGGAAACCTAGCAAAATGGGTTAATGGGGATGCTTAGTCAAAACATATTTTTAAATTTAATCACATGAAACATTCTACAAACCCATAAGCTCTCAATATTTCTTGACATGGGCAAGTCCTTTGCACACTTGAAAATAATGAACTTTCAACAACAAAACTTACATTTGATATTCCTCATCAAAGAATCAATTTATCTTTGCTATAAAATATATTATTAATACCAAATATTCAAATGATTCAATCTGATAAGGCAAATAGAAGATATTACAGTTATGGAGGTCATAAAAAAAATCATGAAAATGACTCCAAAGATCAACTAGATCAAAAACTGACATGGGAATACATGAATGCAACTATAATTCTGATTAGTTGTTAAGTTGGTGACAATCTTGGTTAATTAATTCTAAAAATGTTGCAAATGAATCTAAGTAGCCAAATGTAGATTAACACTTCCCTAAGTTGCTTTCATTTAAAGAGAAAAATTCTTGAGTTGTTGGTTGCACAAACCATTTCCCAACCTGCATAACAAAAGATAATGTTATGATCAACTATTGACAGCTTGAGAAAAACTCTTCCTCTAAATGACTAACCTATTAAAATTAAATTAGACTAAAAAAGAAAAGTAAAGACCAAGACTAAAACTAATCCTAAGAAAATACTACTAAGCTACTCTAAACTTGAACTATATTGGTTGTCATAAAACTCATGTAAAATCATGACGTCAACACAATCATCCAAGTATTCATCTTCCATTCATTTAGTCAAATCTCACAGCCTTCTTCTTGAGAAATAAACATTATGTGTTTTCCCACAATATCCATTTTGAAAAAAGACTCAGTGTCATTGATTATTGTAAGATTTGGATCCCTGGACACATTGTCTTGTTCCTAAAATCATAGTCAATCAAATCACACAAATAGAACCATAAGACTTCAATTCCATCTATCTTCTAAAGATACTAGTCCACCACCAATCCTTTATCATTCTTACAAGATAAATAAAAAAATATGATCCAAAAATCACTATCCGTGCGCACCAAAGTATTCATTCCCTCTTGCCATTAATGATAATAATCTAAAACCTTTGTATGATTAAATTCAACCTTATGAGAGGCAAGAAGAAATCACGATGAAAATGAGACCAATTAAGATACTCTGGTAAGGTATAAATAATCTCAAATCATAGCCAAGATGGATTGGTTGCCCCCATCATAAATGAAATATATAACTAGAAATCATGATTCAACGAGGTGACTAAAACTCTATTTATAATAAGTTGATGGTTAGCATGATGAGAAATCCATGAAGCTGATATCATCAAGTTCCCAAGAGTGTTCCAAGCAGAGAAACTATAAATTTCACTTCCTTGAGCTTACATATCTCATAGCAAGTTGAAAAAAAAATGAAATGTCGATGAGTATGCAACCGGTCTCTCTAGTGGGTAGGTTTTCCATCCAAAAGAACCATACATGTAATCCAAAAAACAAAACCAACATGATCATGAGCAAGAGAGATCAAATAAAAATTACCCATACATGATTATCCTTCTAGGTTATGAATAAATTGAGTTATGGTTCACGGAATGCTGAAGAGTGTGATTTCCAATAGATTGACGAGTTACAACCCACAAGAAATTCACATCTTAAAACTTATTATCATGGCTAAGACGAAAACAAATGTTGAAAACTTGAAATTTAGAATATTAGAAGTTGAATTCATATTTACCACCAAGGTATTTATAACCCCCAAGCATTTGAATGATTTCAACATTGAGATAAGAGGGAAGTGCTAAGCCATGATTAAAATCAGATTAGTCAAGAATGTAACCAAAATGAGTGACTTAAAATCAACAAATCCAAAAGATAGAAAGATACTTTCCAAGAAAATATTAGGTCTGAAATCCCCATATTTGACAGGACTAGGATTAAGTCTCTAATCAACCACTGAGTTGGTGAATAAAATGATTGATCACAAGAAATTTTCTAAAAGAGATTCTAGTAAGAAGATTCAAAGAATAGTGTTATCCGAAATTGTCAAAACATGTTTCCAGGTAGCATGAAAGAATATCTCTTGCTACTGTATATAAGAATAAAATGGGATTGAGCAAGATGCAAGATTAAAGGTAAACTCATCCTTGAAATACTAACTGAATAGAGCATAAGATATGCATAGACAATGTCCAAAAAATAAAACTAAGGGTGTTGAAAGAAAATAACTCAAAAGAAAAATCATCCAAGCTCGCTATGCTAAGAAAAGTCTATACAAAAAATCAAGTTGGCTGAAAATAACCAAAGAAAATAGTCAATGGGTAAACAACTATTTTGATAACTCCAAACCCAAAAATAATCATCCAAAGAAATTACAAGGAAATGAAGTGGCTTGAATTTTAGATGGACAAAAATTAACACTCAAACTTCCATTTATTGTGTATGGGACAACAAGATTATAACTCAAAAGAAATTGAATCAAACAACATTTTCAAATTAGAATGATGTAAATATAAAGATGGAACAAATTTGAGTGCTCATTTTCACCACAAAAGGAACTGAAGAGTACCCTTTATCTAAAATATTCTACTTGTAAGATGACAAAATGCTTGAACAATATTTGACATGGTGAACAATGAATAGAATTAGGGATTTGAAAATTACTCCAACATATAGAAAGTTTTGAGAATGAGACAAAACAATTTTTTCCCATATCAAAAATAAGTTTTGACTCAAAAATCCATTAAAGGGACAAAATTAGCATGCAAGCCTTCTATTTCTTTCCATCTCCACTGCGAAATCCATTTATTGTTCAACCAACAATAATAAAATGGAAAGGAAATAAGAAAACTATTCAAAAACTAGAAGGAAAAACTAATACTATGCAGAGAAAAGACACTAACCTATTCTATCCTACTCCTATCCTACACTACACTAGTTGAAAACAATGAAACAAGTGAAGGCATAATTCCAATGTATCCATCCATGTAATTCCAAGCCCACTAACACATGTTTATCACACAAAACTAGTATCATAACTTGGAGTAGAAATAGACTAAAAGTAGAAAAAATTAAAACACGAAAAAACTCTATCCACCATATTAATGATGTCATAGTGATAATTCATGGGAACATTAGTTGGATAAGATCCCTCCAACCATGCTTCAATTTGGTCAAAAAATTTACCATGACTAACATAGAATTGGTGGAGGGAGTTTACGAGAAAGTAACATTTAAATGAGAACCATGTATATAAGTTGTGTAAAGTGTTTTTGGTGAGAGAATCATTGTGTTGATATGCTTGTTAATTCTTGAATACAAGACAAAAGAATGAGGGTTTGACATAATCGTCAGTGTAGACCAAAGTGCCGCATTGTCTTGGAAAGCCTCCATGATCTCATACTTCAAGCAACCATCAACTTGAGATAAACTAGTGGGATCAAATGATATACATGGACTAGCATCCACCATGGTATAAGACATATCTTCAAGACAATGGTGGAAGCCACTAATATCAACTATCTCAACTAAAGGGTTACTTGAACAAGAAGACTCTTTATTATTCAAGAATGAATATGAAATAGAAGAAGACATGGTATGCTATACATCTGCTACAACCTTTCCTTCATCCCATGCAAAATTTTGATAAGTTATAAAATTACTAAGTTCACGAGAAGACGCATTATCCTCTCTATCTTCCATATACACATTACCACCATCAAGTACTTCAAAAGGGGTCGGTCCTATTGAGTTTATTTGAATAGGATATGGGTGGCTTCATGCAAGATCAAACCATTAAAGAGATCGCAATACAAAAAATAATAAGTATAAGAATCAAAGGAATGAAAAGCCTCTCTTGAACAAAAAACATTTCCAAAATGTTCTTGTTTGAATGGTATTTTCTCTTCCTTAAGCAGAATGGTGGTTGATTGTGAATTGATAGGGTTCGCACTAGGAGTGGTTTCATAATCAACACCTACTTCCTCAACATTATTTTCCTCTTCCAAGAAAAAGGTGGATTGTTGTTCTAAAAGTGTTATGCCTTGTATGTTTATTTCTTCTTCTTCGGTGAAATGATAATGTTGTTGTTTTGCTCATGCAAAATATGAGAATCCAAAATATCTTTCAAAATATATTCATGGTTACAAGAGAGGAGAAAATCACAAAAAATTTCAGAAATAAAATATTCACTAACTAATACAACATTTATAGGAAAACCTTCTTGATATGTCTCAATTAAACTAGGAGAATTTACAATAGTAGAACAATTCAAATCAACAAAAGTTAATTCCACTTATCCATTGGTGAGGAAGGATCCATTACATGAGTGTCTATATTGTCTTCATTAATAGTCTGATCAACATTCATGTCTTTCTCCATAGCTTCCTCCATTCCTTGTGATGGAAAATATGAAATAGGATAATGAGAACCTGACATAACCATTGGTGTGACCCGAAGTGTCCCATTATCAACAGAAAGACCCTCCTCTTCATTAGCTATAGAAAAATATGAACTCAATTTTTCTAGACAAGAGATCTCTTTTTCATCACGAGGAAGGAAGGGGGGATGTAGTGGTGGGAGGTTACATATGTTTCCTCTGAAAAACAATTCTCTCTCTGATCAATATCCCCCATAGTAAAGAAA
>JZKD02S0709331.1:4916-15144 GCA_000966675.3 Picea glauca | reverse complement strand
CATAATGGAAGAAATTTGTTTTCTTTTAGCTTATGCATGCTCCAAAAATATTAAAGTATATCAAATGAATGTAAAATCATATTTTTTGAATGAGGAACTTGAAGAAGAAGTCTACATTAAAAGACCATAAGGATTTTAGTTGTCAGAAAACACAGATTATGTGTGTAAATTAAATAAGGCTTTGTATGGTCTAAAATAGGCTCCTAGAGCATGGTACTATAGACTAGATAAGTATCTGCAGTGGGAAGGGTTTAGAAAAGGAAGTGAAAACAACAACCTATACATCAAGGTAATTCAAGATAATATTTTATTAATTGAAGTTTATGTTGATGATATTATTTTTGGTAGTGATGATGACAGGTTAAGCTGGGAATTTAAAAAAGACATGCAAAATGAATTTGAAATGTCGTTACTTGGAGAACTATCCTTCTTTTTGGGACTTCATATATGTCAAAGAAACTAAGGAATTTTTATTTCTCAAACCAAGTATATCATAGAAATGCTAAAGAGGTTCAGAATGGAAGATTTCAAACCAGTTATCTCTCACATGAAAACTAGTTGCAAGTTGAGAAAAGATGATGATTCGAAGTCTACATATCAGAGGCAATATAGGTCAATGATTGGAAGCCTAATATATGTGAAAACATCCAAACCATATGTAATGAAGGTAGTTGGATAGGTGGCATGATTTCAAGCAGCACCAAAGGAATCACATGTATTAGCAGTAAAGAGGATTTTCAGATATCTCAAAGGAACATAAGAGTTTGGATTATGGTATCCAAAAGGAAATGATCTATCACTAATTTCCTACACAGATGTAAATTGGGAAGGTTGTATTGATGACCGACGAAGCACCAATGGAGCATCATTCGACTTGGGTGAGTTTTTAGTATCATGGCTAAGAAAGAAACAATCATCAATATCTCTATCTATAACTGAGGCAGAGTATATTGCAACAACATCATGTTGTACACAGGTTCTTTGGATGAAACAAACTTTGACAGATATATAGGTTGAGTACTATGATCCCATTCCAATATATTGTAATAATACAAGCGCCATTAGTATCTCAAAAAACCCGATGATGCATTCCAAGATGAAGCACATTCCAATCAAGTATCACTTTCTACAGGAACAAGTTGCAGAAAAGAACATCAGAGATGAGTATGTGGGCATAAAAGAACAATAGGAAAACATATTTACAAAACCACTTCCACGGGAATCCTTTGAATATCTTCGCCAAAGACTTGGAGTTATTTCTACTCCAAAATGAATGCTTCATGAATGTCTTTTGAATGCTTATCTTATATGTCTTATATTTACACGAGGAAGCACCATAAGAGTTCAGTCAGGGGGAGCAACCCCAGAAGGAAAGATACATTTTCCATTGATGACAAAGGGAGAGATATTTATCAGATGCGTAGGACAGAGGCAGAGGATAGAGGCATGGTTCATAGGACATAGATTTATCATATACAGAGGACAGAGGGAGAGGACATAGGCATGGTTCCAGGGGGAGAATATTTATCATATGCAGAGGACAGAGGCATGGTTCCATGGGGAGCATGAGTGATATGATTTCAGTATTACATCAGAGTGTTTCCATCAATGCCAAAGGGGGATATTGTTGATTAAGGTTGGTTGTCATTGACTTCAACCCTTGAAGAAAGCCTCGTAACATAGAGGTTTGGGTGATGAACCCAAGTTTGTTTGATGTAAATATGACTCATTATTGTCTTTTCATGGTTGATAAGAAGTAAATATGGATGAACTCCAAAGTGGTCCCCTTATGGTGAAATCCATCACGGGAAGACGCTTTGCTGAGTGAGAGAACACATGCTTAATTGTGGAATAATGAGATGAAGGACAATGAATTTGTCAATGAAACTATCCTAGATGGATAATAATTTTCATGATGTTTTCGGTGGTATGTGGAACATCACATAACTCCTCGCGGTTAGGGATTTATGACCATATGAAGTTGGAGAACCCTCATGAGTCTTATAGAATCTCCCAAGAGTCAAATTTCTTTGCAAAAAGAAATTATTTTAAATGAAGAAGCCCTAAAATAAGGAAAGTCTAAGGCTACATGAAGATATAAATAATAGACAAAGCTCACTCATAACACACTCTTGTACATATTATATATCTATTTTCTTATGTAAAGGTTCTTATAAATACTTGTAGATACATCTGAAGTGGCGAATGTCTGAGGTAGCACAAAGGGTTTACGGAGTAATTCTCAGATTTATAAAAAACCCTATTTTATGGTGCATACATGGGTTGTTTTGTGTATAGGGTGCATATACATGAGATGTCTTTGTATAGGGTGTGTATAGTACGTGGGATGTCTATGTATAGGGAGCGTACATGGTGATAAAGTCATGGAAACTTGAGAAGATGAATATGTAGAGGTTCTAGATTCTGAGATCAATCTCCCAGGAAGGTCTAAAGTTCTCAAATACATCAGATCCATCCATTGGTTCAAAAGGTATGTCTTATTTCTATGAATATTTGGATTTTGATGTATTCATAAGGATTGACAATGGAGATTCGAGGATTCTCCCTAGAAAGACTAATGGCTTCATGTGATCTTTTTCATAAGTTAGTTCTACATAATCAAGGTGTTGGTATGTTCATCATTAATACTTCTTGTGAGGCACATCTTATATTTCTTGGCATATGGCTAAGGGTTTTTATGATACATGGTTGAGAGCTTGTATTTATGTAGTAGTTGATGTATTGAGAGACTAAATATCAGAAAGGGGTTGATGACTAAGATCATGTGANCATAATGGAAGAAATTTGTTTTCTTTTAGCTTATGCATGCTCCAAAAATATTAAAGTATATCAAATGAATGTAAAATCATATTTTTTGAATGAGGAACTTGAAGAAGAAGTCTACATTAAAAGACCATAAGGATTTTAGTTGTCAGAAAACACAGATTATGTGTGTAAATTAAATAAGGCTTTGTATGGTCTAAAATAGGCTCCTAGAGCATGGTACTATAGACTAGATAAGTATCTGCAGTGGGAAGGGTTTAGAAAAGGAAGTGAAAACAACAACCTATACATCAAGGTAATTCAAGATAATATTTTATTAATTGAAGTTTATGTTGATGATATTATTTTTGGTAGTGATGATGACAGGTTAAGCTGGGAATTTAAAAAAGACATGCAAAATGAATTTGAAATGTCGTTACTTGGAGAACTATCCTTCTTTTTGGGACTTCATATATGTCAAAGAAACTAAGGAATTTTTATTTCTCAAACCAAGTATATCATAGAAATGCTAAAGAGGTTCAGAATGGAAGATTTCAAACCAGTTATCTCTCCCATGCAAACTAGTTGCAAGTTGAGAAAAGATGATGATTCGAAGTCTACATATCAGAGGCAATATAGGTCAATGATTGGAAGCCTACTATATGTGAAAACATCCAGACCATATGTAATGAAGGTAGTTGGATAGGTGGCATGATTTCAAGCAGCACCAAAGGAATCACATGTATTAGCAGTAAAGAGGATTTTCAGATATCTCAAAGGAACAGAAGAATTTGGATTATGGTATCCAAAAGGAAATGATCTATCACTAATTTCCTACACAGATGTAAATTGGGCAGGTTGTATTGATGACCAATGAAGCACCAATGGAGCATCATTCTACTTGGGTGAGTTTTTAGTATCATGGCTAAGAAAGAAACAATCATCAATATCACTATCTATAGCTGAGGCAGAGTATATTGCAACAACATCATGTTGTACACAGGTTCTTTGGATGAAACAAACTTTGACAGATATATAGGTTGAGTACTATGAGCCCATTCCAATATATTGTAATAATACAAGTGCCATTAGTATCTCAAAAAACCCGATGATGCATTCCAAGATGAAGCACATTCCAATCAAGTATCACTTTCTACAGGAACAAGTTGCGGAAAAGAACATCAGAGATGAGTATGTGGGCATAAAAGAACAATAGGAAAACATATTTACAAAACCACTTCCACGGGAATCCTTTGAATATCTTCGCCAAAGACTTGGAGTTATTTCTACTCCAAAATGAATGCTTCATGAATGTCTTTTGAATGCTTATCTTATATGTCTTATATTTACACGAGGAAGCACCATAAGAGTTCAGTCAGGGGGAGCAACCCCAGAAGGAAAGATACATTTTCCATTGATGACAAAGGGAGAGATATTTATCAGATGCGTAGGACAGAGGCAGAGGATAGAGGCATGGTTCATAGGACATAGATTTATCATATACAGAGGACAGAGGGAGAGGACATAGGCATGGTTCCAGGGGGAGAATATTTATCATATGCAGAGGACAGAGGCATGGTTCCATGGGGAGCATGAGTGATATGATTTCAGTATTACATCAGAGTGTTTCCATCAATGCCAAAGGGGGATATTGTTGATTAAGGTTGGTTGTCATTGACTTCAACCCTTGAAGAAAGCCTCGTAACATAGAGGTTTGGGTGATGAACCCAAGTTTGTTTGATGTAAATATGACTCATTATTGTCTTTTCATGGTTGATAAGAAGTAAATATGGATGAACTCCAAAGTGGTCCCCTTATGGTGAAATCCATCACGGGAAGACGCTTTGCTGAGTGAGAGAACACATGCTTAATTGTGGAATAATGAGATGAAGGACAATGAATTTGTCAATGAAACTATCCTAGATGGATAATAATTTTCATGATGTTTTCGGTGGTATGTGGAACATCACATAACTCCTCGCGGTTAGGGATTTATGACCATATGAAGTTGGAGAACCCTCATGAGTCTTATAGAATCTCCCAAGAGTCAAATTTCTTTGCAAAAAGAAATTATTTTAAATGAAGAAGCCCTAAAATAAGGAAAGTCTAAGGCTACATGAAGATATAAATAATAGACAAAGCTCACTCATAACACACTCTTGTACATATTATATATCTATTTTCTTATGTAAAGGTTCTTATAAATACTTGTAGATACATCTGAAGTGGCGAATGTCTGAGGTAGCACAAAGGGTTTACGGAGTAATTCTCAGATTTATAAAAAACCCTATTTTATGGTGCATACATGGGTTGTTTTGTGTATAGGGTGCATATACATGAGATGTCTTTGTATAGGGTGTGTATAGTACGTGGGATGTCTATGTATAGGGAGCGTACATGGTGATAAAGTCATGGAAACTTGAGAAGATGAATATGTAGAGGTTCTAGATTCTGAGATCAATCTCCCAGGAAGGTCTAAAGTTCTCAAATACATCAGATCCATCCATTGGTTCAAAAGGTATGTCTTATTTCTATGAATATTTGGATTTTGATGTATTCATAAGGATTGACAATGGAGATTCGAGGATTCTCCCTAGAAAGACTAATGGCTTCATGTGATCTTTTTCATAAGTTAGTTCTACATAATCAAGGTGTTGGTATGTTCATCATTAATACTTCTTGTGAGGCACATCTTATATTTCTTGGCATATGGCTAAGGGTTTTTATGATACATGGTTGAGAGCTTGTATTTATGTAGTAGTTGATGTATTGAGAGACTAAATATCAGAAAGGGGTTGATGACTAAGATCATGTGAAGGATATTATACTTGTTCACGATTACACATACCTATATGACACATGACTAGAAAGAAACATATTTTCCTTGAGTAAAGTTTATATATGAGGATTCATGCACATGGTATAGTTACAGTCTAGATACAATGACAAGTTACAGATCTACGCCAAAGAAGTTACAGAAGGTCAGAAGATTTCAAGAAAAGGAAACCCTATTTTTTCAGAAGGCATACAAAGGTTGCATAATAGTTTGGTAGCATACATATGTGGGATGTATAACAAATAGGGCGCATACATACGTGGGATGCAACACTACAGGTCGCATATCTATTGTAATATTGTAGATACATGTTCAGTTCAGGTACATATTGATTACATGGAAGTTGTATAGATTGGATACAGATCAATGGTACAGGTTGATGCAGTTGTACACCAGTATATCTCACAGTGACAGGTTGAAAGTGGTTCCATCATTCTACTTGTACTTCAGGGTGGTTGGATGGGGCAAGGACAGGTGGTTGTAGCCACCTTCTGGTTGTAGCCAGAGGACATAGGGGGTTGTAGCCTCCTTCTAGTTGTAGCCAGAGAATTGGGGAGTTCGAGCTTCCCTCAAGTTGTAGCCTAAGAATATAGGAGGTTAGAGCCTCCTTCTAGTTGCAGCTGGAAAACAAAGGAAGTTGGTGCTTCCAATTAATGTAATTCTTCAAGACATATAAGAAAAAATATTCCATGCTTTTCTCCCGATTTGGGTTTCCACATAAAACATCGATGTACTGTGTATGTGTGTGAGTGTTCATTTCTTATTGCTTATTACTGAATAATAATTCTACATTGATATAATACTTGGAGAAAAAGGATTATAGTTACGCTATTACCGATTCACCCCCCCTCTCAGTAATCCAACAATTGGTATCAGAGCAGGTTCCTTCAGAAATTAGTTTAACCATTGAAAGGTAGATCATGGAGAGTACCAAGTCATATAAAAATGGAATACCATAGTTTGATGGACAGAAGTATGTCTTTTGGAGCATAAGGATGAAGACATATATACAGACACAAGGATTTCAAGTTTGGCAATAAATTGTAGATGGATACACAGCACCAGTAGTTCCACCAACAAATGAAAAAATAGTAAATATCGGTAAGAATAATTCCAAAGCCACAAATGCACTTTTGAATGGTATCAATGATACGATATTCACCAAAGTTGCACACTGTAAATACTCTAAAGAGATTTGGGACAAGATTCGAAATATTTATGAAGGAGATACAAAATTCAAAGAAGCAAAGCTTCAAACTTACAGAGGTTAGTTCGAACAACTAAAAATGAAGGAAGATGAAGATATCACAATCTATCTCTTACGAGTTTATGAAATAGTAAATGCAATCAAAGGATTGGGAGAAGAAATCAAAGAATCTATAATTGTTCAAAAGGTGCTAAGGTCTCTTCCTATGAGATTCAACCCTAAGATATCATCCCTAGAAGAAAGATCAGATATAAACTCAATAAGCATGGATGAATTGCATGGAATCTTCATAGCATATGAAATGAGAACTAAACAAGAAAATCTAGATGTAAAAGAAGCATCCTTCAAAGCATCCAAAAGATCAAAGAAAAAGAAAAAGGAACAAGAAGAATATAGTAGCAGTAGTGACGTCTCAAAAGATGATGAAGAAGTGGCCAACTTTGTCAAAAGACTAAACAAGGGAACCAATGGTAGGTATAGAGGTAAGCTTCCTTTAATTTGTTTTAATTGTGATGGTATTGGTCATTTTGCTAACAAATGTCTTAATAATAAAAAGAGAAATGATGAAGTTTACTCAAAAGGAAAACACACATATAAAGACAAAAGAACTACAAAGAAAGATTTCAAGAAACGTTTATGCATCAAAGAAGACATCTCATCATCAGATGAAGATGAAATCAGTGACAGTGAGATAGGAAGAGTTCTATTCATGACGGTAAAAGACTCTGACAAAGAAGACTCCGAAGAAAAATATGAAGAAGCCGAAGAAGAAATAGAAGAAGAAATTGAAGAGGCGAAAGTTGACTTTCGAGAAGAATTAATGTGTTCCATAGAAGTTATCAAAAGAGAAAAGAAGAAGAACAAGAAACTGTTAGAAAAATAGGACCGTGGAGTAATAAAATAAAAAAAATGCGGAAACAAAACACAGAAGATACATAATACAATAGAGACACAGATTTAAGTGGTTCACCCAGTGTGGGCTACATCCACCGGAGAAATTTCCAGGTCCTTCGTTTATTATTATCCATCATATGAAGGGATACAACCTACAACAAACCCGTTGTAACTTCCTCTTATTTCTCTCACAGTCTCCTATATCAGAATACAATATTCGCCATCATGCATAGCCGCAATACATTTCACTCATAAAAGAGGGTTGCCTTCTAGGGAAACAAATCCTAACATAATCTCTATCATTATATATGTGACCTTATAATGAATGGTCTATATTTACAATGAAATTACAATATACATTTACAAGGCAATTTTTCCTCCAGGGGCCCGCTTGCCCCCAGACCCCCCAGCCGGGGGGATAGCCCCCTAGGACCTCGCAGAGGGGGTACCCCCCCTTTGCACTCCCCCGCATGGAAGAGTGTACATACTTATAGGGTGTAAATACTTCATGGGGTATAAACATGGCTGAAAGTAAGATACCTATGAATCAGGAAGATAATCAGGCTCCACAACCAACAGAAACTACAAGCAAAACTAGACAAGAAAGAAGACACTCAAGAAATAGAACAAATGATAACAAAATTGAAAGTTCAAATAGAATAATATAAAATAATTGAAGTAGCACTCAAAGAACAGCTAGAAGGAAAGGACAGAATCATTGGAAACTTGGAAGCAAAGATTTTCACACTAAGAAAGGATATTCAAAAGAAAAATATGCAGACTAGCTCAAAAGTTTTGGATGACATTATCAGTAGTCAAAAATCTCATCTTGGCAAGTCCAGACTTGGATACAATCAGACATAAAAGGGATCAAGTTCCAAAACAATAGAGCAAGAAACAAATCCAAAAATCTATACAAAAACAATCAAAGGGAAGACGAAGATATACAAGGAAGATTACAGGGACACTCCTCCACCAAGAAGATTCAGATTTCAGAATCAACAACAGACAGATGAGATTCAAGAAGAAGAGGGATTCATAAGAGCACCTCCTTTCAGAGGATATTTAACTCCCGGGTATCAAGCTATATTTTTTGGTTTATGTTATGCATGTAATAATTTTGGACATAAAGTTGTAAATTGCAGAGATAACAACAGGAACAATAACAACTTTGAGAGTCATACACAAAGGGGTTATTCAAGAAGGCCTAGTGAAATGCAAAGAAGAATTTACAATAGGTTTGAATCTTTGAGCATTGAAGTGGAATGTTACAAATGTAACAATTTTGGACACATGGCCAAATATTGCAGAATGACAATCCCTCCTAAAGAACCTCAACATAATAACTATAGTCACAGATAGGAACCTCAAAAAATGACATGGATAAGAAATCAAGATGAGTATAGAAATGAAGAATGCATAGTCACTCTACAAGCTAAGCAGAACAAACACGGTTGGTATGTTGACAATGGGTGTTCAAAACATATGACAGGTGATAGAGACAAATTTATTACATTACGAAAGGAAAGAAATGGATCAGTCTCCTTTGGAAATGATAATTAAGACAAAATCATTAGAGAAGGCACAATACAAATTGGGAACAAGAATGAAAAGGCAAAACATTTTCTACTTGTAGAATATATGAAACATAATCTTCTAAGTGTAAGTCAAATGTGTGACCAAGGTCATAAAGTCACTTTCGATTAACAAAAGTATGAGATAAGAAGAGAAGGTTCAGGAAAATTGGTCAGTACAGTTGCAAGAACTTCAAACAATATATATGTGTTAAGTGAAATTGGAAATGAAAAGTGTTTTCTAGGAGAGGAAGATGAAATTTGGCTATGGTATAGAATAATGGGTCACATGCATTTTGATAACCTTGTCAAAGTCAACAAAAGAAAAACAGTCAGATAAATGCCCGAGATCACGAAACCAACCAACACTTTATGCAAGCATTATCAACAAGGAAAGCAAGCAAAGACCAGGTTCAAATCAAAGGAATATTCAACAACACGACCACTGTAAATTCTTCATACTGATCTAGTTAGACCAACTACAACAAAGGGATTAAAAGGTCAGAGATACTTTATGTTATTAGTTGATGATTATACAAGAATGACTGTAGTTTCCTTTCTCAAGAAAAAGTTAGAATCTTTTGAAAAATTCAAGATCTAAAAGGAAATGATTGAAAATGAGATGGATTCAAGAATAAAATTCTTGAGATATGATAATGGAGGAGAGTGAGCTTAAAAGGAATTTATGGACTACTGTAGCAGTCATGGAATAAAAAGGAAATTCTCCATCGCTAGGACACCTCAACAGAATGGAGTTGTTGAAAGAAGGAACATGACAATACAGGAAATGGCTCGAACAATGCTAATGGGTTCCAAATTGATAGATATATTTTGGACACAGGCAGTGCATACAACAATTCACATTCAAAATAGAGTAATGCTCAGAAACAACACTGAAAAAACTCCCTACGAGCTATGGAAAGGAAGACCAACAAATGTGAAGCACTTCAGAGT
>JZKD02S0709275.1:253016-266504 GCA_000966675.3 Picea glauca | reverse complement strand
TTCTATGTTTGCAAGGGTGAAATATTCACTCGACATAGACATAATCCTCTAGTTTGCTACTCGACATACAAATTAAAAATTTATTTAACTATAGGTGCTAGCCTGTAGGTTGTGCTCTTCAATGCCAAAATTTATCCAAGTTCGTTCTGTTTTCATTTGGAATAGTCACTTGAACAAAACGAAAGTGAAATGATACAGTTTGTTTCTATTGCGTATTATAATTTATTATTGTGAACTGCATTATCATTCTATTATATATTTAGATTTGTTTATATAATCATTTAATAGTGCGTTTAGTTTGGTTTGCAGGTTAGGCGGGGGGACTTTGGCCCTCAAGACTCCAGTATTTCAACTAAGCTCTGATACTAAATGTAAAGACCGGTTTTAAATTAACAGCTAGTAATTCTATCAAATGTATAGTAATTTATACAAGCTTTATAAAGAAGAAGAATTCCAAATTTACTTAGCACTTACGCATATAAAATTTATCAATGAATAACAAATCTAATTAAACAATGGATAAATTGGAATTAAATACCTTAACTCTGATGCTATTATTCGCAGCTTGCTGAACCTGATGTGGTTATCTGCAGCTTGCTTCCTTCCTGATTCTTTGGAACACTATTTAATAATAATCTATTAGAAATGTTATTTTAAGACATAAATATAGTTTAGCTAATCTTTTAGGATTATATTATTAAATTAATTATACTTAATAATCAAGGGTCGTTACAACATCTTACTGATACAAGATGGTCATCCTCTCCAGTCTATTGGAGTAATTTCCATGTGGTGGACATAGAGTAGATAAAGGTGGAATTGGCCTGCCAATCGTTTCATTTTTTCCTTTTGGCTCCTCTGGTCCACAGCTAGTGTTTTTGCACTGACCTCCAGGTTGCTGAGGCGTCTTAGAATTTTTGTGAGCACCTTCTTGTGGTCCTTGATAGTCTCCCTGTTGGTCTCTTTCTGGTCAACGTTCCTCTTGCCTATCAATATTTTTGTTCTCCAGGCCTTCTCCATCGTTTTGTGGTAGAGGGTTGTTCTGGGTTGCATAGCCCCTGGGTCCCTTATCTCATCTGCTTCTTTGATTAGTTCTGTCCATGATTTTTCCTTGCCTGTGGTGTTAGTTTCTCTCTCCCACCTATTGACGATCTCTTTTCCCTTTGGATCAACCTGTGTGAGAAAAGTGCCCTTGACTTCTCTAGTCTCTTGCTCCATCCTTGTAATCCTCCGGGCGCTTCTCAAAGGTTATTTTCCCTGAGGACCTCTCTTACTAAGGGTTTTCTTCATTCTTACCATCTCTTCTTGCTTGTGGTGGTTTTTGTCTTGGGTTCTTCTCCTATTCCTATTCCCTCCTTCCTGATATGTAAGACGGGCTGTGTAATTGCTTCTCTCTAGTATGTGGCTATTCCTGGTGTTTCTTCTTTTATGGGATTTCCTCGACTGCGGGCTCATCTCAACAATCATGGGTCGCTCATAAAGGTGTACCTTCTGGTTCTTTTTCACTGTTTCAGAGTGTGTTCTCTTTGGAGCCCTGTCGTCATCTATGCCCCAATTCTTTGCCCTGCACGATGTCCGACACTCATTACCACTCCTCGTATCTGTACTTGGGTGAGTTGTACCCATAATCGACCATTGGAAACCATTTTTTCCTTCGTCCTTTGCCACCTTCTGATTAACTTTTCTGCTTTCCCACAGATATCCCTTGTACTTCTTCCAATTGACAAGATCATGGTGTCGTACCTCTTGTTGTGTGACCTAGATCTGCATTGTAACTCATGCTTGGGTGGTGGGCTATCAGATTCTACTTGGATTCTTCATGCTCTTCAGTTATTTCTGCGCCTCCATCCTCAATGTGGTCGCCCGTACTTCGGCTTCCATCAAATTCTTTTGACGTTAGTTGGATACAGTCTGTTCAGAACTGACCATTCAGGATGTTACTCTAGATAGTGTCTAGTTCTGGTCCCTGCTTGTCGACCTCCTCATTAGCGATTCTACCCGGCAGTCCATTTGTTGACCGTCGCACCCAATGCAACTCCACTGTGATCCCCGTCTGCAAGTGTTCCTAAATTTTTTGCAAGGATTGTGCCAAGTGCTAGTGACGCTGAATTTTGTGCACTCTGGTACCATTTTGGAGTCTCCTTACTATGTTGATAACCAATGTGGAGTCTCCTTCCACTATGATGTTTTTCATCCCTTCCTGGCTTAGAATCTCGAGGGCGGTCTCCAGGGCTCTAAATTCCGCGATGTTGTTGGTTGAGCTTCCTAGACTCTCAGCGTACAACTGGCTGATATTTTCTTTATTGTCCCAGATTACTCCTCCCATTTCTGTCTGTCCTGGGTTACCTTTCGATGCTCCATCAAAATTCATCTTGAGGGAGACTATTGGTGGTGGTTTCCAGTTGCGCTCACCTATGTGGAGTTGCAGTGGTCGTCTTACCTGATTGGGGTTGTGTCCGTCTTTCAGGTGGAAGACTTATAGAATTTCAGAGTCCTGGTCTGTGAGTTGCGTTGTTCCTATCTGGTAGTTGCGGCTCTGTACAGTTTCTTTTGTCATGGAGATTATTGTTTCCTTGATCTTCCCTTCCGACCAGCTTTGGTTCCTGAAGATGAATCGGTTCCTTTCCTTCCATATTGCCCATATGATCATTCCCGGGATGAGGGTCCAACAGAGGTTCACCTCTTCGTTTTCACTATAGTTCTCTTTCCAAATATTGATAGTACGAAGATGTTACCTCAGATCCTATTTGACTATCGGAAGATACCTGTCGCCCAGTCCCAGATTTATGTTGTGTAGGTGCATTCGTCAAGGAGATGGTTCGTTGTTTCCTCCTTGTATTGATAGAGGTGGCATCTGGAAGGACCTACGAATCCTCTTTTCCTTAGGTTTTCCCATGTTAGAATTCGGTTGTGGAGTGTTAACCATTAGAAAATTTTTATTTTTGGCCAATGAGGGTCATTCCAAAGCTTATCTCATTGTTGCGTCGGGTTTTCTTGGTCCTGGTCCACTATATAGTGTTGGGCTTCTTT
Organism: Picea glauca; assembly: GCA_000966675.3. Classification (NCBI taxonomy): domain Eukaryota; kingdom Viridiplantae; phylum Streptophyta; class Pinopsida; order Pinales; family Pinaceae; genus Picea; species Picea glauca. The sequence continues at coordinate 263,474 of JZKD02S0709275.1, read as the reverse complement.
GAGATTAAATTCCATGCCCTCTTTTTGTTCCCATCTCAACTGGTCATTTCCTTTCGTGGGTGTAATTTTTCGTTTCCCCAATTCCTCCTCCACCTCTTTTACTGCTGTTGTAGTTTGGGATCTATTCTATAGGGTGAGAGTGTTCCAGATTATCCATTTGTTGTGATTCGTTTCTTGTTTCCAGTAATGGTAGAATTTGGTTTTGCCTTATGCGATGAGCTCCTGTTGGAGTGCCTCCTTGTCTAGTTTCTCCATTCTGGGTTCCTGTTTCCATGCATCCTCCCAAAATCTAGTTGTTCTGCCATTCCTTACTTCCCAAAAGTTGTATGTATGAATCCAGGCTTTGGTGCACCAAGCTAGGTTTGAGATTGTTGAACCTTCCCTAGTTCCTCTGAAGCGGACTCTGTCCTGGTTGCTTATTTCTGGGGCATACTTTGCCTTCCATAGGTTTTCCCAACCTGTAGTATTTTATTTGACCCAATACCACCAGAGTTTCACCCCGTAGGTGTCATTGGTCACTTGCAGGTCTTGTAGTCCCAGACCTCCTTTTCTTTTTGGTTTATAGACCTTCTCCCATGCCACCAGGGCCCTTTTTTTCCTTGTTTTTTTTCCTCGCCACAGGAAGTGCCTTTGTGTGGTTCTTATTTTTTGTAGAATCCCCTTGGGGGTTGGGAAAAAAAACATCAAAAAGGTTGGAATTGGTTGCAAAACAGACTTGGTTAGAATAAGTCTTCTGGCTAGGTTGAGGGATCTGTAAGTCCAGTTTTTTACCTGCTCCTATAATTTGTTGATTATTCCTTCCCAAGTGGACATTTTGTAAGCTTTGTCTATTAGGGGTATGCCCAAGTACTTAGTTGGGAGTGATTTACATTCAAAGCCGAGGATGTTGGCTAAATTCCTTTGGATTGTGGGGTTGGTATTGAAGAAGAAGATCATAGATTTGGAATGATTGATGTCTGCACCTGAGGCTTCCCCAAACTCTTCTAGGATTCGTTTGTAGGCGTTTTCTTCCTTGAAAGTGGGTATGCCATGAAGTAAGGTTTCATCCACGAACTGTTGTTGCATGGAAGTAAAGAAATTTTTAAAAGGTTTGATACCTGTTATTTCACCTGTTGGAGTTGCGCTTTTAATGATTCTACTGAGACCTTCCATCATCAGAATGAAAATGAAGGGGCATAGCAGGTCTCCTTGTCTGATGCCTCTCGTGGTCCAGAAGGGTTTGGCAGGGGCTCCATTTATTAGGAGTGAGTAGCTTTTTGTGGAAACTAGAGTGATTATCCAGTTGATCGAGTGTTGGGTGAAACCAAAGGCTTCCAAGGTCTTGACCATATATTTCCAACTAATTTTTTCATAAGATTTTGCTAGGTCCAATTGTATTATCATTCCCCCTCTCTTCTAAAGCTTCAAGGTGTGGATCAACTCATTGGCATGAATAATATTTTCCATTATCTTTCTTCCTTCCACAAAGCCTGCCTGTTATTGTGACATCAGTGTGGGTAGGAGGGGTTTCAATCTATTTTCTATAAATTTGGAGATTATCTTATAAACCACATTGCATAGTGCTATAGGTCTATACCGATCTGGGGTTTTGGCTTCATTTTCTTTAGGGATTAGTGTAATCATTGTATCATTGAGAACTTTTATGATGGAGGCTGACCTTCTAGAGTCTTCCACTACCCTATAAACGTCCTTTTTGAAAATTTCCCAATAGGATTTGAAAAACTCCATTGTGAAGCCATATGGACCTGGGGATTTCCCGTTGGGCATTTCCTGGAGTACTTGGTCAATTTCCTCCTCCGCAATGGGTTTTTTCGAGTTGTTATTTTGTTCCTCGGGGACCAAGAAAAGGATATGATGGATTATCCTTTGTATGGCCTTCGTTTTGTCCTAGTTGGGTTCCTGGGCTATCCCGTGGAAGTGGTTTACCATAGTAGTTTTGATCTCCTTATGTGCCTCTCGCTATATTCCTTCCTGGTTCTTAATCTTGAGGATTTTTTTATGGGTTCTTCTGGCCATGGTTTTTCAATGAAAAAACTTGGTGTTGCATTCTCCTTCCTTTAGCCATCTGATACATGAATTTTGTCACCAAAGTGTTTCTTCTTGCTGGCATCAAGCTTCCCATTCCTAGGTCATCTGGATCTCTTCCTTTTTTCATTCCTCTGTATAACCCTCCGAAATGCAGGTTTCCTGGAGTTTTTTCATTCTTTCCTCTATGTTGTTTTTTGCTTGGTTTATGTTCCCAAAAGTGTCATGTTCCACTCCTTGATCCTATATTTGATATACTTTAGTTTCTTATAGAGTTTAAACATCCTTGTCCCTTTCTTTGGTTGTTCCTCCTGCCACCATTGTTTGATTGTTTCCCTGAAAGTCGGGTGTTCAAACTAGAATTTCTCAAATCTAAAGGGTTTGTTATTTGGTTTGGTTTGGAAGCATTCTTCCATTTGCACTGGCTAGTGATCAGATTCCCCACAGGGGAGGATGTTTCAATCTAAGGTTATCCCCTTCATAATGATTGACTCTGATACTAGGAATCTGTCGAGTCTTGTTGGTACCTGATACTAGTTCATCCATTTATTGTTCCAGGTGAACTGACCATTAATATTTTTGAGGTATACCATCTCTGCTGTGTCGATGAACTTTGAGAATTCTTCCACATCCTTATCCAATCTTCTTGTACCTCCTTTTTTCTCCGCAAGTGATGTGATGATGTTGAAGTCCCCTGCCATGATCCATTGGAGGTTGTTGGATCAGGTTTTAAGGTCTTCTAATTATTGTATCATTCCTCTCTTTTCCTCTCACAACTGGGGCCCATACACATTAGTGCATAGAATCACCTCTATGTTCCCAATGATTTGCATGCAAATTGTAAGGGTGTGCCTGATTACTTTGGCTACTATTAGGCACAATACTTGTGGGTTCCACAAGGTGAGAATTAATCTTTCCATTTGGTGGTCCCCTATTGATCCATATGGATATCGGTGGCCACCCACCTTTTCCAACTGGCTCAAAACAGTTTTCTGACATTTTTGGCAATTTACTATTTTTAGCAGTTTTTACTTCTGGGGCCATTTTGAGGGCCTAAATAAAGGATTTTCAGTATCAAGCTCCTAAATTATAGTCAAAGGAATTATTGAGCCTCCAAAATTAATCTCCTTGAAAATACCTTTCCAACGGTCTATCACACGCCTAAAACGGAGATCGTATGCAAAAGTTACGACCCCGGGAAGTTGATGTACTAGCTTACCCAAACGGAGCCCACATGACTTTTGGCGCTTCATCTCCTAGGGTTAGGTTTTTGGATGTATAGGTTTTTTGGAATTCTTTATTATTTTAAAAAGGCCTTCAGAGCCTCATTGTAACCTTCTTCTTGTGAATGCATGTTGCCGTCACATCTCTTCTCAGAGATAAGCCACCACCATTCCAACAAGCTTGTTTTCGCTGCATTTTATTGTTTCAACTTATTTTGTTATTGAATAGAAAACCAGTTTTACTGTATCTCTGTTATTTTGTGTTAAGCACTTGTTAATAATATGTATTCATTTCGTTCTTCTCATAAAATCTGGATCAATGGTATCATAGCGGTCTTCTCCTTGTCGTCTTAATGCATGTCCCCAATGAGGTCGAAGTACACAGAGTTGGGTCTTGAGCTTGTTTCTCTTGAGGACAAAAGATCTCACATGCCCAAGAGAAATCCCATGGCAGGAGAAAAGAAAGATGATGGGACAAGAGATCCTTTCAAACTGTTGATTGAGGAAGCCCTCACGCAACAGAGGAACAAGATGATGGATAGTTTCGTGCAAATCCTTTGGCGACTACCAACATGCGACGCATCTTCTTCGAATGGAGGTGTCGCCCCCTTCAAGGCACAAATAAACTTTGACATTTCTATATTTGAAGGTCAGATAGATGCAGATCCTATAGACAAGTGGTTTAATCTACTAGAAGGGTATTTTTCTATTCATAAATTTTCGAATAGAGAAAAGATTACTTTTGCGCTTTTCAAAGCCATTCCCCATGTCAAAGATTGGTGGGAAACTTTCTGTGAGAAAAAGGAAACAGAGGAAACCTCATTATTTTCAGTCACGACCATCTGGGAATCCTTCAGGGATGCTATTAAGGAACAATACTACCCTGTCGGAAGTTATGAGGACCTGTATACCAAATGGACCACATTGCGGCAAGAAAGAGACCAAGTAGTGCCAGATTTAAAAAATATCTTCCATACCTTGCACACCAAGTTGGGTATGAAAGATTTGGAGCGACATCTGGTGCTCGAGTATTTCTATGCTCTGCATAGATCCATCCAAACCGAAATGGAATTTCTAGACATCTCATCGTTGGGCATGGCCTACCAATATGTTGTCAAAATCGAGCAGAAGCTCAAACAAAAGACACGGTAATTTGGGCCTGGGAACCCCTCAGAACAAAAGCCAATAAAGGGTGACCCCAACCCACTGAACAAAGGACAAAGCAGAGATGGAAAGTATCAAGACAACCAGTACAAGCTACAAGCAAAGAAGGATACCGGAAAGACAAAGAAAGATACCGGGAAGTGGTGTGACTTCCATAAGAGCCCTTGGCATAACACTGTTGACTGTTGCTCAAAGAAGTCGTTGGTGGCCAAAGTGAAAGCCTCTGAATCCGATGCAGATTCTGACTCTGAGATAGAACCAAAAAGGGGAAGACAGATCATTGACGTGGAACCTAGTGCCACCATTGCTACCACCAAGCTCTAGCCTGGTGAACCAGATGAGCCAGAAAAAGGAGAGCACATATTCCATTCACAGATGTGGGTAAAAGGCACCCCACTGCACTTCATCGTTGATAGTGGTAGCTAGAAGAACCTTATATCATCAGAGGTAGTCAAGCGGCTAGCCCTTCCAACAATGCCGCACCCACAACCCTACACCATTGGATGGCTCCGCCAAGGAAGAGATCTCCACGTCAGCCAACAATGTCGACTGTCGTACGACATCAAGACCTTCAAGGACAAGGTATTGTGTGATGTTTCTCCTCTCGAAGTTTGTGATGTTCTTTTGGGCCAACCTTATTTATGGAAACATCATACTGTATATGACTCTAGGCCTCGTAGTGTTATTATTATTTTGAACAGGAAATTGTACAAGATACCCGAGGCAGTCCCACCTAGTGATATTTCCTTGATCTCTGCTAAGAAATGCAGGAAGGTCATCTCTCAGATGGGGAAGTTTGTCTTCTTCGTGATTCACTCTTAGAATAAGTGAAAGATCGTAGCCACATCGAGGGTCTCTGCGGCCAACCTCTCCACACAGCAGAAGTAAGTAGATAAGGTCATGGAAGAATACTCAAGTATCTTCTCCTCACCTACAGGGGTACCTCTGCACTGCCAGGTCAAGCACCCCATCGATCTAACCCCTGATGCACCATTGTCCAATGGGCCAGTCTATCATCGCTCTTTGTTAGAGAATGAGGAGATCAAGAGACAGATACAAGAACTTCTCTACAAGGGGCACATCCACCCTAGCTCATCACCTTGCAGGAGCCCAATTGTGCTGGTAGAGAAGAAAGATGGAACCTGGAGACTCTGTATTGATTATTGGGCTCTGAATAAAATCACTGTCAGAAACCGGTACCCAATTCCCCGAATCGATAACCTCCATGATCAACTCACGGGGGCCAAATACTTCAGTAAGATTGATCTGAAGTATGGCTACCACCAGGTCCCGATAGAATAGACAGATGTATGGAAGATCGCCTTCAAGTCAAAGGAAGGACTTTTTGAATGGTTGGTCATGCCCTTTGGTTTAACAAATTCTCTAGCCACTTTCATGAGGATGATGGATGATATCTTGCGACCATTCACCAATAATTTTGTAGTGGTGTATCTGGATGACATTCTAATTTACAGCAAGACTTGTGTTGAACACTTGCAGCATATTCAGCAGGTTCTGCACACCCTGCAACAACACAAGCTATACACCAACCTGGAAAAATTCTCCTTCGGCATGGATAGGGTCCATTACCTGGGCTACATCATTGATCAACATGGTGTACATGTTGATCTAGCCAAGATCCAAGTCATCCGTGACTGGCCAGCCCCAACAACACTCACAGAGCTTCAAAGCTTCTTGGGACTTGCTAATTTCTACCGGAGGTTCGTGTTGGATTTCTCCCATATTGTATGGGCCCTCAGCCAAATAAACAGGGGTGGTGGTAAGGCAAAATTCTCATGGGGTCGGTCCCAACAACAAGCGTTCAATGATTTGAATTAGCGCTTGTGCTCATCCCCAGTACTTTCACTACTAGGCCTGCAACATCCCTTTGATATCGAGACAGATGCTTCAGACTATGTTGTGGGCATCGTTCTCACTCAACACAGCCACCCCGTGGCCTATCATAGTGAGACACTGTTGTCCGTAAGTACCCTACTTACGACGAAGAAATGTACTCCATTGTGCAAGCATGCTGCCAGTGGAGACATTACATTATTGGGAAGGAGACAGTCATCCACACTGATCATAAGCCACTGCAGTTCATGCAGTCATGGGGAAAATTGCAGAATGACCGCCATCAAAAGTGTTCCACATACTTGCAACAATTCCACCTCAGCATCAAATATAAAAGAGGAAGCACAAATCGTGTCGCTGATTGCTTCAGCAGACCGCCAGTCACGACACTCACCATGGTGCTAGACTCTTGCAGCCATGAGACATCTGGATGGCCCCAACTCTATGAGACAGACCCTGACTTTACCAAAACGTACCAAATGTTGGGTGCAAATGAAGTTGTTGATAATTTCCATCTTCAGGATGGGTTGTTGTGTCGTCTGGGCCATATCTATGTTCCATCAAGTGAGAGAGTGAAGTTGATCTGGGAATCCCACTACAATAGGGTGGCAGGACACTTCGGCGTTGAAAATACAGTGGCGATGCTACATAAACATTTCTACTGGTCGAAACTTCGACAAGAGGTCAACAAATATATCAGGTCCTGCACTACCTGCACTATTGCCAAACCGGCCACTAAGAAATAGGGCCATGGGAATCTATCTCAATGGACTACATGTCGGGCCTCCCATACACCAAGCGGGGAAATGACTGTGTTTTGGTGGTTGTTGATCATTTTTCTAAGATGGCAATTCTGGTTGCCTAGAAGAAGAGCATCATAGTAGAGGCCACTGCCAAGCTCTTCTTTGAATGAGTTTGGGTACATTTTGGAGTCCCACAAACCATTGTCTCAGATCCGGATAGTCGATTTCTCATCATATTTTGGTCGAGCCTCTGGTCACTGCTGGACACCAAGCTCACCAAATCCATGACCTTCCACCCCCAGACAAATGGCCAAACTGAGGCTGGAAATTGAATGATTGTGCATATCCTTCGCATGTATAATTCAAAGAACCCTTTCACATGGGATGAGAGCCTTCCCTATGTCCATCAAAGCGACAACCAAGCCTTTCATAGCTCAACCAACCACAACCCCTTTTCAAGTGGGGTTGGGATTCCAACCATTGGGTCCCATAGATGTTGCACTTCCCCTTGCGGTCACCTCGACTGACTCATCTCCTACTCCAACTGAATATGACAAAGCCAGCCGGTTCACTGAGAGGATACATCACATCTGCCAACAGGTTCAGGATATCCTACAGAAGTCCAATGACAAGTACAAACAACACCATGATCAACATCGGGTGCCGCATAAATTTTAGGTGGGAAACAAAGTTTGGTTGCACTTGCAGAAAGAACACCTTACAGGACCCCATCGGAAGCTTCGACCACTCTGTTATTGACCGTACACTATCACCAAGGTCATGGGGGATAATTCTCTTGAGCTCAACATTCCCCCTTTCCTTGGCCTGCACCCAGTGTTCAACGTGGATCTCCTTCACCCTTATTTCCCACCATTATTGGACACCTCAGAAGTAGCAGAACAACTGACATCAATAGAGCTCAACACCGACTACATACAAAAGGCATCCAATGATCATATTGTGGACAGACAGATCAAGGGCACTCGACAACAAAGGATCCAGCTTTATCGAGTCATCAAAGTAGGGCATCTCCTGCACCAAGGCAAGTGGCTCACCTGGAGCCAAATTCAATAGAAATTTCCTCATCTAATGGGGGACCTCAATGCAATGGAGACAATTTATTCCTAAGGAGGGAGGATTGATCCAGATGGATATTGTGGCCACCCACCTTTTCCAACTGGCTCAAAAAATTTTTCTGACATTTTTGACAATTTACTATTTTTAGCAGTTTTTACTTCCGAGGCCATTTTGAGGGCCTAAATGAATGTTTTTCAGTATTGAGCTCCTCAATGATAGTCGAAGGAATTATTGATCCCCCAAAATGAATCTCCTCGATGATACCTTTCCAACGGGCTATCACACATCTAAAACAAAGATCATATGCATAAGTTACGACCCCGGGAAGTTGATGTACTAGCTTACCCAAACAAGACCTACATGACTTTTAGTGTTTCATCTCCTAGGGTTAGGCTTTTGGATGTCTAGGGTTTTTTTCATTATTGCTTATTGTAAAAAGGCCTTCAGAGCCTCATTTTAACCTTGTTCTTGTGAATGCGCGCTGTCGTCACATCTCTTCTCAGAGATAAGCTGCCACCATTCCAGCAAGCTTGTTTCCGTTGCATTTTACAGTTTCAACTTATTTCGTTATTGAATAGAAAACCAGTTATACCGTATCTTTTTTATTTTGTGTTAAGAACTTGTTAATAATCTGTATTCATTTCGTTCTTCTCATAAAATCCAGATCACCAATAGCCACCATCTTGTACTTGCACCATTGTTGTTTACTGATTTCCTCAATTCTGTCTATATTGCATTTTGTTTCTTGTATAAAACAAAGATCCAGTTGTTCTTGCTTTAGTCTATTCCTAAGGATTCTTTTCTTTCTTGGGTTGTTTAGGCCTCTTATATTCTAGGTTATAACCTTCATTTAAACATGTGGGGGGGACTTGGGAAAGATTTTCTTGATCTTACCTGAGTTTATTAGTAGCGCTCCAAGCTCCTTCAGGGCTATGCTGTTTCATTTCCTGCCTTTTTTACTCTGTGTTTGTTTGGGAGAGTTGTGGTTGTACCTCGTTGACTTTGACTCCTAGGTGTCCAATATCCCAGTGTGTGCACTTTAGTCCTCTGGCTTTGGCTTCCTCCCTTAGGAGAAATAGGTACTGAATGCGGTCAAGTTTCTCTGTTGGTACATTGTCTACTCCTTGTCTTTTCCATTGCTCCAGTATGTTTGGGAGATCTATCCCTTCCCTTTCCACCAGGTCTCTAAGATTAAGATCTTTTGTGCCTACTTCACTTGGGGTCATTTCCACATCTCCCTCTACTTCTTGCATGGGGGTGTTGTTGTCTCTGATTTCTCCAACCATTGGGGTTGCGCAACTCCCATGTTCCTTCTTGTTACTTGGCCAATCAATGTGCTTGTTTGTTGGTTATTCTCTCATTTCTTGAGATTTTGCGGAATCCTTTTCGTTTTCTACTCCTGTTTTGGTTTTGTCCCTTCCTTCCATTTTATTCTGGGTCTCTGGGTTATTTCCTGTTGGGGTTCTGCTTTGCTTTCTTTTTTATCTGCTTCTGGGGTTCGGTTTTATAAACCTATCCTCATCATTTTGTGGTTTGGGGTTTTTCGCTTCCTTTTTTTTATTAAGAGAGGATTCTCTAATCAGGTGGCCATGTTCATGACATCTTCTACGTCTAAAGGGGATTTGTTTGTAATCTATGTTTTGGATCCATTCCTCATCTCTAAATTCTAGATGTATATCTCCCTTTTAGGGTGGCTTCTGAGGTCTTCACATATTTCCCCAGTTTGTTTCCTATTGCTTCTAAAGTAGAGTGTAACCAATAGTCTAAAGGTATGGAATAAAATCTCAGCGAGACCAACACCTTTTTGAAAGTCTCTTTTTCTGGAGAGAAATTTTCCTTCCATGGCCACATTGACAGTCCTGCTGAGGCGTGAAAGTATGGCCCTCCCTCAAAGACTCTATTCCTATCCTCTAGGTTCACAAATACTCCTGTGAAGAATCCTTTCGAGCCTAGGTGGAGCTCCACTTCTCTTTTTGGCTTCCAATGGTATTTAATCCAGTTGCACAATGATCTTTTTGTGGGCCACAAACCCATGTACTTGCATATTAGCGCATGTGTCTTCATCTGGTCTCTGTAGAGTTGCGTTTGCGGATCCTTCAATATCACCTTGGGTATTATTGTTGTTTTGGGTTTGCATGGGTTGCGCATGGGTTGGGTTTAGATTCAATAAATCTTCTCTTTATAAATTTAGTATTATATTATTAATAACTCTAATGTGAATAATAATATAAATGTAGATAATATATTAAATATTGTAAATTAATATTAAAAAATTCTTATTTAAAGAAATAATGATTTAAATTTATTAATAAATTTTACATTATTTAATTTTTTTTTATAAAAAATATCAATTAATTATTTTTTATATTTTT
>JZKD02S0709275.1:222099-252580 GCA_000966675.3 Picea glauca | reverse complement strand
TTACATTATTTAAATATTTTTTATATTTTTTATAAAAAAAAATCAATTAATTATTTTTTCTATTTTTAACTAAATATTATTTAGAGTGTGTAGGTTTTCAGAGTTAAATTGTTTTAGAGATTTAAAAATTTTCAAGAGGAGACACTCCACCCATGATTAGCAACAAATAAAGATGAAAATAGTGTGAACTTAAATACATTTCTTTTCATTATGTTGTTTTTAATTCTTAATTATTTTCCAACAACATGTTGACTTTTCCTCTCATTTTAGAATCTCCATCCTTAAATCTTCAACACACTTTTTTCTATTTTTTCATCTTTATTTGTTTATTTGTCTTTCATAACTGGTGAACTATCCACTCTAAATATTGAATATTTTTAAATCATTAACACAATTGAACTCTAAAAAAATTATAAGACATATATATTATCTATTATTTTAAAATAATTATAACTATGAAAAAAACATTTAAAATAATTGATTTTACATTTTTCAAAACTTTTCAATATGTTTTTCAATTCTTTTTATTCTTGTCATATTAATATAGTAGAAAATAAAAATCTTTTATCATATAATTAAATGAACAAATATTTTGAAATTCATGAAAATTATGTTTTTTTTTATATATATTTTAAAAATATGTACCATTTTACTTGAGGATTCGCTTCCATCTTGATACCATAAACACAAATTCGTTTCACTCAACATTATTAAGAAATATATTATAATAACGAGGTTCATGTTGTATTAGACCTTCTTGTCCAAATTATAAGCTCCATATTTCCCCTTTAATGATGCTTCTTTGGGTTTATTAAAAAAGTAGAATATTTATCCCCTCCTTATTAGTTGGTTTCAATTTTATATGTTGCAAATTAATTGGATTTTTATAATTTTGATACAGTAAAATCAAATTTTATTAATTTAATATTTATTACACAATTTATTTGTAAGGTGTTAAAATATAAGTTTCATATTTATTTTTTAAATTTCATACTTATTATATAATCGGGGATTATTTTGAAAAATGAAGTAATTAGATCTTTTTCTATTGAAATGGTAAGCTTTCTAGTTGTGTCTCATCTTCTCTATGTAAGGTAAGATGTTATATTATGCTATCTAATCTATATAATATAAACTAAATAAATCAATGCAAAATGCCTAAATGTAAATGAAGATGGGAAAAAGGAGAAGATCATGGAGAATAATATTGTCATCATAAAAAATAAACTCAAATAAGATCATCACAACTCCCTCGATAAGAGAAATGATCTTATTTTTAACTAGAATAACTCCTACTATGAAAATGATCGTGAAGAAATAATAAATAAAACAAATCAAAATGAATGCTGAAATAAATCATAGAAGGAAAAAATATTTGAGAGACATTGATATACATGGTTCAACCAGTATGGGTTATGACCATGGAGAAATAGTGAGTACTTCCTTTATTCCATCTAGCAAAATCAAGGCATAAAACTTACAAGACATCTCATGCAACCTCCTCTTCACTCTCTCACAATATCCTCTCTCAATATCACACACGCACAATCACCGTTACATTACAATATATAAGAACCCACATCATAAAAAAACCATAATCCATTGAGATAGATTAGATTACAACCTTAATTCCTTAACCACAATTAGAAAACCTTGGCCTAGAAAGATGTGTGCCAAAAATTCCCAAAACAAATGCAAAATACTTCCCCCAAATTTTCTCATCTTCACCATCATTCTTGAAGCCAACTAAAACTAGGAAGGAACTCAATTTATCCCTATTTATTGTTTTCATTAACATGTATGTAGGATTCTAGCTAGTGTGTTTATTTTCAAGCTTCAATTGTCCATCTTCCAAAATGGATCATATAAAATGGTACTTGAGATATATATTTTTAGTTTTAGAATGGAAAGATGAATTGTTTGAAATATTAATGGAAATATGGTTATCACTATACAACCTTGTATTCCTCTACTTTTTCAATTCCTTCATAAACCTTTCTAACCAAATCATTTCTTTCATAGATTCTGTAACAACTACGTACTCTAATTTCATTATTGAAAATGCAAAAAAAAAAAATCAATTTTGAAATCCAACTTGCTATTGTTACACTTTGTAATATCACCTAAAACACCATTTTTTTTTATTTTTTATTTTTATTTTCCAACAAAAATATATGAGTCTAGTTACTATTAGCGTTTGATTAATTCTTCTCTCGTGCATCAAGTTATTGATTTTACAACACAGATAAAGGATGATTTGATAAGGATGATTTGATGAAGTTCATTTCCATGAGTCCTTTTATCATGACTCTTTCTACCGTCCTCGTAAATACATCACTCCATTTCTAGTTTCATTTCTAATTTCTGTTGAGAAACTTTTGTTTTTATTATGTCACAAGAATTCACTGTCACAACTGATTTCATAATTTTTTGGGGGAGTTGTCAAGGACTCACAAAGATCCATTAACCCTTATATCACATTCTATACTTTATTCTCTTCTCGTCATATTCAATTCTTAATATCTTATGGTCAAAAATATTATATTTACTTGTAACTTGGTGTTAACTACTCAAAGGGTTATTGTTTCCAAGGTAAAAGTTAATAACCTTAAGAATTATCCATTTAGCAATGGATATAGTTAATTAAATAACTATAACACAAAGTTGTATTCAACTCAATAAACTATTTATCGAAGTTCCTAAGATATTAACACCTCAACGCTCTAGCATGAGGAAAGAGTTCTTGTTTTAGTCTGTCTTATATGGATTCTATTTTATTTATCTATTCAAGTTTTATTAGTCCCTCCCTTCCACTAGGGACATATCTTTTTAACAAAGTTTTATCTATGTTTTTTTTTTTTAAATTAAAAATTCATTTTATAATTTTAAAAATTTATATTTTCATTTTCTAATTGGCTCTAACGATATTGAGGTAACGATATTGAGGTGACTAAATATCCATGGTGGAGGGAATAATTTATTTTCTAATTGTAAGAGTATAAAATTAATTTAAAATTAAAATAAAATTCATTCATTAAGGTTTTGAGCATTTGCAAGTATCTTTGACAATTGAGAGGTATCTCTTGACAATTGTAGTAGATGTATTTGTAATATATCATATATAAAATGTATGCAGAACATAAATAAAATGCTAGTCATGGAAGAATAACAACAATATAACCAGAACATTCACCACAGTAACAATTAAATGATATAAGAATAACAACAAAAATAACACTCTGAATCTGAAAGCAATGTTCATGGGCCTCTTCAAGGGGGCAACCTCTAGTTGAGAAGAGCTCTATTACAATAATATCCAAGCTAGGGTTCTCATACCCTCGACTCCTATTTATACTAAAAAGAAACATCTAGAGGAAGATCCTTCTAGAAGCAGAAGCTTCTATTAGGTCTTCTTACATCCGCCTTATTCTATTTTATTGAAAGGCCTTATTAATATTGACCTGTATTACATCTGAATATATTGTTCTACCTATGTGCAGGTTAGGACCCTAACATGTTCGCCCCCTTAAAAATAGCCTTGTCTTCAAGGCTTGAGATGAGGAAATTGTTGCAGAATGGTAGTTGGTTCCCAAGTGGCGTCTGCTGGAGTTGTATCTTTCCACTGGACCAGCACTTCCTTGATGGTTCTCTGACGTAGGCAACACTCACCGCTGGTCCAAAGCTACTTCTGGTTGTAGCCAAATGGATCCTTCTTCAGCTAACTCTAGAAGTTTGGTTTGAATTTGACACTTAGCTCCAATCACCTTCTTTAAGCATGGAACATGAAAAAAAGGATGTAGCTTTGAATGGCTGAGAAAAGCTAATTGATAGACGGCTTGTCTCACACGCTTGAGTACGATATAAGGACCATAAAATTTGGGCACTAGCTTCGGACAATGCTCGGCCTTGAGGGAAGTTTGTTTGTAAGGTTGGAGTCAAAGAAACACCTAATCCCCTTCTGCAAATTGATGTTCAGAGCGACCTTGATCTGCTTGTTGCTTCATGCGATTTTGTGCCATGACCAAATTCTATTTGAGTGTACGAAGAATAGCCTCTCGAGATGTAAGTGTTTGGTCAACCGCCTGGACCTTCGAGGCACCCGGTAAGTATGAGAGAACTGAAGGTGGATTCTGTCCATATACCACTTCAAAATGAGTCATACGTGTAGCTATATGGTATGATGTGTTGTACCACCATTCAGCTAGGGGTAACCATTGAGCCCACTGATTTTACTTTTTCGAGGCAAAACACCTCAAATCTTTTTCCAAACACTTGTTGACAACTTCCGTTTGGCCATCAATCTGGGGATGATAAGTTGTGCTAAGATGCAATTGTGTGCCTTGTATATTGAATAGTTCTTGCCAAAAATTGCTTGTGAAAGTTGGGTTGCGATCAGAAACAATAGAGTGTGGCATGCCATGAAGCTTGAAGACCTGATCCATGAAGATTTGAGCCATCGTGCATGCTGTAAACGTGTGTTGAAGGGAGCAGAAATGGGCATACCTGGAAAGGCGATCAAAAACCACCATGATGACGGATTTATTTCCTGATTTGGGTAAGCCGGTAATAAAATCCATAAAGATATCCTTCCAAATAGCCGGTGGAATCGAGAGCGGTTGTAGTGTGCCTGGAGATTTGACTGTTTCTCCCTTATTGCGTTGAAACACATCACATTCAACTACAAAATTATGAATTTCATGTTTCATACCATCCCATAAAAATGAACGTTTGACCCTGTCATAGGTTTTGGTGAACTCGGAGTGCCCTACTGTGGGTGTAGAATGAAGCTCAAAAAGTACCGTGGATTTAATCTTTGGTTGTTTACTTAAATACAAACGACCTTTGTATCGAAGTTCCTCATGGAGCCAAGAGTATCTTGGGGAAGCTGGAGCATTGGACTACAATTGTTGGATCAACTGCGAACTTTTGGGATCTTGTAGCCATTCCTCGCGAACGACCTCGAGTCAATCTGGTATAATGAATGAAAGAGAAAAAGGGAACCTTCATCTTCATATTTTTGGGAGAGTGCATCCGCAACCACATTGTCTTTGCCTTTCTTATATATTATCTCATAATCATATCCAAAGAGTTTAGTCACCCATTTTTGTTGTTTTGGGGAGGAAATGCGTTGTTCTAGAAAATACTTGAGGCTTTGATGGTATGCCTTAATTTGGAACCGTTGCCCCAATAGATAAGGATGCAACAGATCCATGACATGTAGAATAGCCAACATTTCCTTTTCATAGATGGATTTTCCCATATTTCATTCAAATAGTTTCTTGTTGGTAAAGGCCAAATGTCGACCCTCTTGCATAAGGACAATACTAATTCCTTTCCCTAAGGCATCACATTCCAACACAAAGGTCTTTGTGAAATCAAGAAGGGTGAGGACTAGAGTGGTGCAAATGGCCATCTTCAAGGTTTGAAAATCTTGAGCAGTAGCTAGAGTCCAAGTGAAAGAGCTCTTTTTTAGTAGAGTGGTGAGAGGTGCTGCAATCTTCCCATAATTCTTAACAAAATTGCGATAATACCCTGTTAAGCCTAGAAACACACGCAAGCTCTTAAGAGTCTTTCGGTGAGTCCAGTCTTGCATAGCTTCAATCTTTTTAGGATCCACCCTGATGCCATATTTGCCAACCAGATGACCCAAGTATTCTACTTCTGAGGCCCCAAAAGCACATTTAGACTGTTTCAGGAAACGTTGGTGCATAGAGAGTAGATGAAGAACTCAATCCACATGAACAAGATGGTTTGTCTAGGTTTTTCTATAGATGAGGATATCATCAAAGAAAACTAAGAAAAAATGGCAGAGAAAAGGATGGAAGACATGATTCATGAGGCTTTGGAAGGTGGAGGGGGCATTACACAAGCCAAAGGGCATGACCAAAAACTCATAGTGGCCCTCATGAGTTCTAAATGCATTCTTGGGAATATCTTCCTCTTTCATATGTATCTAGTGGTAGCCCGAACAAAGATACATTTTAGTGAAGAATTGGGTGCCACTCAATTCATCTAGGAGGTCATCAATGACAGGAATGGAGAATTTGTCTTTGATGGTAAGTTTGTTGAGGGCATGGAAGTCAGGACACATTCGCCAAGAACCTTCTTTCTTTAGGACCATGACCATAGGAGACGAATAGGGGCTTGTACTAGGGAGAATAACACCTACATTAAGGAGTTCCTAGACTATTTTCTCAATTTCATTTTTTTGGGAAATGGGTGACGATATGGACGAATATTGGGAGGAAGGATTCCTAGTAGAAGGGGAATGCAATGATCATGAAAACCATGGGAAGGAGGGAGGCATTGGGGAGTGGAAAAAACCAATTGATGTTTATAAATGATGGCTTGGAGGTCTTGAGGTACCGAGGGTGTCTCTGTTGCTTGTATGGCATGGAGTTGGGCGATAACACCAGAATGACCCTTTTTGAGCAGTTTTTCCATGCAATGGGAACTAATGATCTCAGGTGAAATGACGATGATGCTTTGGAACTTAAATTAATGGCCCTCCTGGTCAAATTGCATGGTTAAGTCTCTAAAATCCATGAGAATGGGACCCAAAGTCCTTAGCGAGTCTGCACCCAGCACAATGTCACAACCTCCCATGTCGATAGCAAACATATGGGATTTCAGGTGGTATTCATTTATTGGAGACACACATTTTCACAATGCTCTCCACATTTCATGGAACCACCATTCGCAATCATGATTTGGAAATTATTGACATCATTGATGTAGCAATGAGTTTCCTAGGAAATGCGACGATGAATAAAATTATGGGTGCTGCCACTATCAACCAAAATGATGACCTTCCGATGCTTGATGTAACCGATTAGCTTGAGGGTTTGGGGAGCGAAGAAGCCAGTGAGAGCATTGAGGAAAATGACTGGTTCTACTTCGGGAGGGTTTGAGGGAGGGGTTATATCAGTTGATTCAGGTGACTTAGACATAGAGGGAGTTTCTTCATCTTCTTCCGAAATCTCCTCAGAGATGGCCATAAAAATCTCTTTTTCTTTACACTTGTGCCCTAGGAAATATTTGTCATCATAGTTATAACAAAGGCATTTTAATTGACGTTCAGCCATTTCAGCCTGGGTCAATTTTTGGATCTTTAGTGGAGCAAAGGGTGTAGTGGGATTTACTAGTTTGGGGCGAGGGATGAAGGAGGGATTTCAATTTTGAGAAGATACAACCTGTTGTGCTTCTTTATCTCTTTTGGTAGCCTCCTCCTAAATCTCAGGCTGAGCCATGAGGACATGGGACCGAATTTCATCCTTGAGGCCGCTGATAAAACACTCTCAGAAAAAGGCATCAGACATGCCTTCTGTTCTAAAAGCTAGGCTCTCAAAGGAAGCTATAAAGTCTTCCACCATTCCTAATTGTTTCAACTTTGTCAAATGGCCCAAATGGTTAGTGTCAGTGTCAAAGAGTTCATAAATCTCTACCACAAATTATATCCAAGCAATATACCCTTGACAAGATTTTTTTCTCCATTGCCACCATTGCCAATGTTCTTGATCTAGATGAAGAACACCATATCGGATCGAAGTTTGGCCAAGTCATCTGTAATGATGTATAAAGAAAAGTAATGTTCCATTTTTGTTACCCAACCAGTGGGGTCCGAGCCATCAAATTTGGTCACATCCACTCGCGGAAGGTGTAGGTCACGTTTAAAGTGATGGTTCTGCAAGGTATGGGAATGAGAGGAATGACCACCTTCAGTATGTGGGGGTGAAAAAGGGGAAGGGTTATCTGTAGGGTTATGCAGTTTGGTGCAGAGTGCCGAAAAGACTGATTCAAGCTGGGTGGTGAGGTCTTACTTGATTTTGCCCATTGAGAACCGCATGGTTGTATTGATGGTGACAACATTAGCACTGAGTTGTTTCACTTCTTGTTAGGTCTCAATGATACCAGATTGCAAGGTGTTGAAGCGAGTTTCCAAGTCTTGGCTACGAGTATGGGCCATGAGGATGGGGGAACTGGAAAGGGGTAGGCGGGGTCAATTTTTTTTTTTCGAAAAAATGAAATGGATGAATGTGATAAGGGAGAAGAGATGAATCCAATGGAATAGGTTTGAAATAATGGTGAAAAAAATTCCAGATTATTTTTTTTATGGACTTATACTCCGGTCTGAAGAATACTGCAGAGAGAAAATGTCCAAATTCTTAACTAGAAAGAAATGTGTATTTACTTGGCAACTCGAACACATTTGCGCAACAATAGATCTGGTTTGTTTTAATTTGTTTATGTTTCTGTCCCCAAGGGTTAGGTATTCAAGGGTTCTACAGACAAGGGTTTGCCTCGTGCTATAGCTCTCTCATATATGTGCGGGGCCCAATAGTAGTACTCAACCCAATATCTTACGGCACTAACTAAGGAGGATAGACCGTACCCTTAGTGGTACTACCCAACTACCCAGGAACTAGAGAGTATCTTCCCGAGTGTTGTTCTCGGTGACACTATAGTAGTCAGGCGGTCGATCGATTTGTCTAAAGAGGGCTTCAGGTAATATAGGTTGATCCGTACTCTGATGCGCTACCACTCAAAGGGGTACCAACAGGGATTACAATGGTTGCCAACATATGTGCGTTTAAGTACCACTTGTATTTCCTGCATGTATGAATCCCTCAACCCCGGGTTTATGCACGTAACGACAGATCTTTGTGGCTTAAAGACGCTGGAATACATCTCTACCCTAAAAAAAAATTAACCCACACTTTCTGCCGAGAAAAGTGCTCTAATACCAATTGTAATATACCAAATATAAAATGTTAGTAATGGCAGAATAACAACAATATAACCAGAACATTCACCACAATAACACGGAAATGATATAAGAATAACAACAATATAACCAGAACATTCACCACAATAACACTGAAATGATATAAGAATAACAACAAAAATAACACTTTGAATCTGAAAGATGGACCTCTTTGAGGGAGCAACCTCTAGTTGAGTAGAGCTATATTGAAATAATATCCAAGCTAGGGTTCTCATACCCTCGACTTCTATTTATACTAAAAAGAAACATCTAGAAGAAGATCCTTCTAGAAGCAGAAGCTTCTATTAGGTCTTCTTACATCCGCCTTATTCTATTTTATTGAAAGGCCTTATTAATATCGACCTTTATTACATCCGAATATATTAATCTACCTATGTGCGGGTTAGGACCCTAATAGTGTTATTGTTACTACAGTCGATGCCATCTCGTGGCCATCTCGTGGCCATCTGCAGTTGATGCCATCCCGTGGCTATCTTCATGCACAATGGTATTAATCTTATCACCCTCAACCACCATTGCTCACAGCCTTTCCATGGCGATTGTGTATGCTTACCGATATGGGAGAAAGTCATCTCAAATCCTTCCTTAGATGGGAGCTGGAGTTCTTCACATGCTATACCTGTAACTGTAAGCGTTTTTAATGCCATCTGTTAGAAAATAACAAATCATAATATGGTGCTTGTATTTTGTATGACATACCTGTAATTGATTTGTATTTTGTATGGCATACCTGTAATTGATTTGAATTTTCTTTCTCCACCTGCCATGCTCATTTAGTCTGCACTCGATTTGTGATTGCAGCCGGAAGAAAAAAACCACAACTGTATTATCATCTGAGAATTTGTCGATCACTCGAGCAGAATCTGTGGTTTTTTAATTTCTATACTATTCGTGTTGCTTGTCCAAATGCTCTTGTCATGTTTCAAGAAATTTTTTACTATTAGTGCTCCTTGTCCCAACGCTCCTCAGATGGGAGCTGGAATTCTTCACATATTATACCTGTAACTGCAAGCATTTTTAATGGCATCTATTAAAAACTAACAAATCATAATATGATGCTTGTATTTTGTATGGCATACCTGTAATTGATTTGAAGTTGCTTGCTCGAACTGTCATAAAGATAAAAGACCAGCTTCATCTATTTATATATGTACATGTACATAAGAGTGATAGAAAACCAACTGAAATATTAAACATGTTCAACATTTATGATATCCATCTATTTATATATGTACATGTACAGAAGAGCGATAGAAACCCAAAGGAAATATTAGGAATATTATTATCACGTGCCGAGCATCATAGTGGTGGATTGTGGGTTGGTTCCAGGACCGTCCCTAAATGTTGAGGAATCCACAATCCTGAGACTCTCAACTCCATTGACCTGATATTTTTGTTTAACCACATAGACAACTTCACATCCTCCATGGAAATCCCAGATTGTGCTCAACGTATCACGACAAATCTAAACCATGGTTACATCATCCGACATGTTCTTTAGTAACGGCCTCCAAGTGAAGTTGAACTCATGAGAGGAATTAGAATTAAATCTGTGCAGAGACGGTGAGTTGAGGAGATTGGGCACCTTTGATTGTATTATAGAGGTCCCGAGCAGATGCCTTTCTTTCAGCTTTAAGCCCAACCATTGAGGTCAAGATGTTGCAGCAAGGCCAGGTGTACAACCAGGTGCATAGTATACTTCTGCTTAACTGACTAAAACAACTGCCTTTGCTATTGGTGGTACCTTTGCTTCTTGGCCTGCTACCGGACATGGAACCATGTGAAGGGAAGTTAGTTCTGCTGCTAGATATGCTACTGAGCGAAGGTAAGTTTCCCTTGCCACTGATGCTTTCACTCGGCCAATTCGATATACGACTGGATATGGAACTAGAACCAAGCTAAGGGGAGCTACCCGGTATGGATATCGATCTCGATCATAAAGGTTTCCTGGATCTCCTTCACAAACTGGATCACCATGATCAAAATTTGGTGCTTCAACTGCATAACCAACCGATAAACCAAACCGAAGCCACTCCTGCTGATGTTGGGTACGGGTCTGGTACTCGATCATGAACATAAACTGGGTCCTTTCTTATGGTGCAACAAGCTATATTGTTGGCTTTGGCTCTGCACCTTACAGCTTTATAGGAATGGAAAAGCTAATCTGACATTCCATCATCACATTGCAACTTAAATCCAATAGTAACCACGCCACAACTTTAATGTTGATTTAATACTATAAAAAGCAAATTTGTTTTGTTACATTTAAACATAAATCAATATTAAACCTAAATAGTTTTGGTTAGCTAAAAGCACTAACATGTAGATTCCATGCAACGCACTTAAAATGTATCCAATCATGAAACGTATCCTTATAGCTTTATAGCAATGAAAAAGCTAATCCGACATTCCATCATCACATAATATGGAGATTCCATGCAACGCGCTTAAAATATATCCAATCATGAAATGTATCCTTATAGCTTTATAGCAATGAAAAAGATAATCCGACATTCCATCATCACATAATATGGAGATGTTTTCAATTAGGAAATGTGTTTGCAACATTTAAATCCAATAGTAACCTCGCCACAACTTTAATGTTGAATTAATACTATAAAAATCAAATTTGTTTCGTTCCATTTAAACAATAATCGATATTAAACATAAATATTTTTGGTTAGCTAAAAATTATACCGAAATTATGAATACATGCGTTAACATGTTTAATTTTTCACATTTACCTAATCATATTAAGAAATTACTGTAAGGCTATATAATTGCCACGTTAAGATGATTAACAAGGATTATTATCTATGCAAGATTTTATTGCCAAGTTTAGATGATTATCAAGCACTACGTCAAATGAATTATGGGATGTGAATCCTGGCCACGTTTGACCTGCGTTGTGAACCATGGCCAAGCTTAGCTTGTGTTTTATGTTATAGTCGTTTTTAGTTAATGTGGGATGTGCGATTCATTTCACTATCCATCAATTACAGTATAGCCTCCATCATTAACTAATGCAGGATGTGTGATTCATTTCACTATCCATAACATTTGCGATTCATTTCCCTTTCCCTATCCATATCCATACGTTACAATAGACATTAACTATCCAACTAGAACCTCAGTTGCCCGCCTTCTCTTTAAGTGAAGAACGAGCAAGGCTGCCTGCCTTCTCTTCAGGTGAAGAACGAGCAAGGTTGTGTCATGGCTTGTAAGAGTGCCTTCTTTTCCTTCAATACGCCTCAGTATTGTTGCACGGGTTCCTATGGCAATCCCTAGACGTGCAAGGCTACTTCTTTATCTCGTCTCTTTAAGAATTTTTGTCCCAGAACTTATAGTTATGCCTATGAAAATCCAAGCAGTTTGGTTACATGCTCTCGGGCTGATTATCTCATCACCTTCTACCCTCATTGACAACAACGCTACAAGCACTTTCCACTTTTGAGCATTTAAGAGTAGTTATTTGGGCATGTAGGATCGTAGCTTCCTATTGAAATGTAGTTCTAATCTGTGATCACTATTTCGTTGCCAGCAATATCTATATGTTTTTCGTCTCTTTATTTTAATCAAGTAGAAGAAAAATCATGCATTGTTGTTCGATAGAGTAAAACATCGTCTGTTGTAGGTGTAAGGGTCTGCAGCAATATGTAGAATGCAATGTTATTCAAATGCAAAAAGAATAATGTGTTGTTGTTCTATATTCATCAGAATTGTAATAGAAGTTGGTTCTTTGGTTATTTATAGTCTCTTGTGGATGCGGGCAGGAGTAGAAAGGGGCCTTTATATGTGCAAAAATATCTTCTTTCTTAAGAGGTTTTATGCGTTTCAGAGTTTTCCGAATGAATTGAATCTTCGTTGGCAGCTCTAAGATTAGCTTTTGACAAAAACGAAAGAAGTAAAGTCATATCATATAATATCAGATTAGAATGTTCAATCTCCCGAAACTCTGTTTAATAATAGAAAAGCAGAAAAAACGACAGTATGGAGGCTTCTATCATCATACAGTTATTCCATCTTACTGAAATTATAATTTCTCAATGAATGAATCAACAATTCCAGGCTATTGAAATTAGAATCTCGCGCTCAATGAATCGGTAGTCAATGCAGAGATTGATTGTTTGATATCTTGCTCGGTTGGGGAGAGAAATAGTACAATAGGTTTTTTCGACATCAACAATCAAAGTTTGTAAATGGAATAAGCCTTTCGGTGTTCATCAGCCACAATCATGTGGCTGTGCTAGTACTAACATCTATGCAGCTCATTGTCCATAGACCGATGTGAGTCGTTGAGTGGTTCCATAGACTGATGTTAGTAGTTGAGTGGGTAACTCGCAGCAAATTCCATGTGTGGTCCGTCTTCTTGTGAGTCATCCAGGTGCACAACCAATAGATTTAGTAGTGGGATATATTTAGTAGTGGATTGATCTGGAAATGTAGCCCCATCACTAGCTTCAACATCCTTTCCAGTGCCAATAGCAGCGTCAATCCAAACTTATTTTCAAATTTTTCATGATTATAACACAACAACTTTGAAATAATTTAACATGTATATTGAGAGGACTAAGTACATCTTAAGATTTTAAAGCAGCTGAGCTGAAAACACGCATAGGCACACAATTCTACCATAGTTACTACAAGTGTCCAATTTATTTCGGTTGGTTTATTTAATATCTCCAATACTTTATAGACACAATAAATAATATTCACATAAGCCACATGATTCAAAGTTTTTGGCAAATATTCTTATCGACGTAATGGAGCAGAGATCTAGTTGCATCAATATGATTTATGTTGTGTGAATCTCTTTCTGAATACTAAATTTTATATCTTCTGCTGCTTTCAGATACTTGCAGGTATAATCAATTGTGCCCCTTGTTTAGCCAACACATTTGTTGTTTATGCTTCAACTCTGTTGGGGAAATGTGTGGTGTTAATTAAGCCGAAAGGCATACACCTATTGACAATGGGCAGATTTAATAGGGGTTTAGTGCTTAATAAGTTTTCTATGGACACGATTAAATATGGCTGGAATATTCTTAGTAGTCACACAAAATAAATGGCTCTGATTTCAATCATTAACTTCCTAGCTATTATAAAGACATTTGTTTATGTGTTTACTTTTTTACATTTACCTAATCATATTTAAAAATTACTTTGATAGCTTGATTGCCACTTAAGTGATTAACATAAATTAAAATATTAACACCAGATAAATATTAACATAAATTAAAATATTAACACCAGATTAATTTCGGCGTTGATCAGCCACAATTATGTGGCTGTGCTAGTGTTACTTTAGTCTCATAACAGTGACGGTTATAGATTCTGAAAGCTGCTTCGCAGCTATTTCCCTTGTTTATTATGGTTACGATACCTATCAACTAAACAAATTCTTTGTATTATATGTTGATCAAGCTTACCAAATCTCAATTTCTCATAATATTTTTAATTTCCCTTCACGCCAACTTAATGAAGCTTTGTTGTCTACGCAGGGTAAGTAGTTCATGGGATAAGAATGATCCCTGAATAGTATTATTAAGATCTCAAAGGAGATTTATTAATCGCCCCATGTCAAGATAATGATGGCAATATAATGGTTTGGATAGGGTTCGTGTTGGACGTCTTCCCTAGAGCTGCATCTACGTTCTTGCAAAATAAGGTATAAAAGTATACACCCTCAACTTTTCTCTTACTGTGCATGTTATTTAACTCCACAGCGAAATTAACATATCCACAATTGCTTACAGGGTAGTCGATGCCAGAATAGAATGTGCACCCTTTCATGTATCTCATCTGACCGTAACCAGGTAACCCGAAATGGTCTCTTTCTCATAAAAGCGAGGTTAATTCCTCATGCTCTCTGCCTGAGCACAACGCATTCACAACTGTTCTTTTGGTTACACCCCACCAGGTTCGACCTCTCTGTTAGTTATAGGAGTAATAGGCTTGTCTGGGTTTAACAATGGTACAAGACGTAGGTATTTTCAATATTTAGGTATCAATTTGTTAATATACTAGCAAGCTGATAACGTAGAAAGATATCGGCTGTTAATTAGCGGCTGTGTTAGTTATATCATTTGAATATTTCATGTGTAATAAAAGATTTTCTTGATATAATGATCAAACTGAAGTTATCTTCATCAAAACAGAGACTCACCTATTGGAGAAGAAGCTGAAGAGAGACGAACAGTCTTGCTCCATGCACCACGATCCCTTTCAGCCTTTTCAGTTAACTGCCCACGATCTCAAGAACCACGATCCCTTTCAGCCTTTTCAGTTAACTGCCCACGATCTCAAGAACCACGATCCCTTTCAGCCAGTTAACTGCCTATGCATATTCGGGTGCAGTGTAGCCTATGCCTTTTACCAAATTCATGAAAGACACAGCCGCTAACTCGCGAACACCCCATGTTTATGAAACGTTCCATGCTCATGTAATAGGTGGTTCGGCCATCTAATATGAGATGCGCGGATAGTTGAGACGCACCAGCTGAGGAGGAAGTTGAAGAGGAAGTTGAAGAGGAAGTTGAAGTAGTACTAGTTAATAATCTAAACGTGGCAATTATATGGTGCTACATTAATTTTTTAATATGATTAAGTAAATGTTAAAAAGTAAACAGTTTAGGATGCATTCAAAAATACAAGGAAGTTATGAAGAGTAAATCACATTCATTGATTTGGGAGGACGACTAAGAATATGCCAGCGTCTTCAATTGTGAGCCATCAGATTAAAATTTTAAATTAAAAGATCATTAATCGTGTCCATTGCCAATAGACATAATTTGAAATAATAAAATTTTTATTCAAACCCTTAACTTAATAAATTCATTCCTCTCTTGCTCTTCCTCTAAAAACTTTTTTTATTTTTCATATTGATGTTTATCATGGCATAAATTCCATTGAGTACAAAAATCCTAGGCCGCAACGACCAACACTCTTCTTTTATTGCCTAGGTTGATCAAATCATCCCCTTATATAATAGGGTCGATGTATTAAAGCAATGGTTAATGTAAGATAAAACTTTTATTACATGGATAAGTTAGCATCGAGTTGGTAGATTCATCATTATTTTTATGTTTTTTTATTTTGTTTCTTTCTTCTTATTGAAACATTCTTATAATTTTATTTAAAAATATTAAAAATATTTTTATAATTTCATTTAAAAATATTAAGAAATAGTTATTTGATTAATAAACAATATCAATATAACTACTATAATAACTTATATATATATTTTTTCTTTTCTTATTAAAACATTCATATAATTTCATTTAAAAATATGTAAGAAATAGTTATTTGGTTAATGAACAATATCAATGTAACTACTGTAATAATTTTTCATGAGTATGCATATTTCTTAATAACTTGTTTTCTCTTTTTCCTTGAAATGTGCATATGGAATGTTAACAGATATAATAGCCTACATATTATTATGTATTCATTCTATTAAAAGATAAATAATGTTTTTGTTTAAGGGTATTCTACTTATAATTTGTAATAACAAGAGTTTAGTTTTGTATAACTAAGTCACTTTACGAGTTTTACTCTCTAGATAAATTCAATATTTTTTTAAACAAAAATATTAAGTCAAAATTATATTTTTTTCTATTTATCAAATAATATAAAATCAAATAAAGAGAATTTAAAAACTTCACAGTTCTAGTGTTATTTCACAATATATTTCATGACAAACTTACTGCAACTTCATAAGTAGTAAAAGATTATTGTTTTAGAAATAACTAGAGTGAAAGAAATATAACAATAAAAACCAAGTCACTTGCTCTTGTCACCCTTGAGCATAAATCATTATTCCATAGGGATTGAAAATTTCAATAACCTTTTCCAAATAATTGACTCTTTCTCAGAACCATCAAACCGAAATCCTTCTCATAAGTGCTCAGAGTCTCCTATACATTTGTCTCTACTTATGTTATCAAGGAGAATAATAACTTTCCTAGGTTTTTTTTCCAAGATAGCCTCATCCCTAACCCTAGGGAATCTTCTCTGCTTAACTTTGTGCTAGTTTGTTCCCTCACATCCCACATCTTTAAGAGTAGGTTTACACTTTTCCTCATAGAAAATATTTACTCTAGTGGTTGTTTTCCCTTTTCACTCACCCATGGAATAATGATTTACTCTTTATAACTACTCTAATGAGTTTGTCTCTAGTTAAATAAAATAAATGAAAATTATTATTTAAAAGAATATTCATCGTCATCTTTGTTTTTGATTATATAGTTTTAGCATAAATCTCGGGACATTACATCCTCTCCCCCTTGAACTGGACATTGTCATCGATTTTCCATTTTGAGCATCTCAGCTCTCTAATCGGAATGGATAATCCTTCCTCATGACTTCTTCTATTTCCCAAGTACCCTCCTCTAGACTAGAGTGCCTCCATTGCATTTTAAATATAGTGATGACTCATTTTTGCAACATAGTTTCCTTCTTGTCAAGAATGCATAGCGGTTCCACCTAGGAATTTCCTTTTGGTTTCACCTAGATCACATTCCAATTTACAATACGAGTTACATCATGCACATATATCTTTAACAAGGAAAGATGAAAAACATTGTGTACTTTTAAATTGGATGGTAGTGCAAGCTAATAGGCCATTGGCCCCACTCTGAAAAACACTTCCAATGATCCATAATACCTTGGTGACAACTTGTAACTCTTTCCTAATTTGAATGAATTATTTATGGGTTTGAATTTTAGATAAACATGATCTCCTACATTGTATTTTGTATGTGTCCTTTTTAATTCTTCAAAACTCTTTTGTCTATCATGTGCACTCTTCAAATTATATTTTTCTTGATGAACAATTGTTTCCATTTCTTTTAACGTTTCGGGACCCAAAATAATTTTGTCAACCATATTTTCCCAACTAACACTTGTTTGGCACTTCATGTCATACATTACCTCAAAGGGAATAATTTTTAATGATGTTTGATAACCATTACTATATGAAAATTCAACTAGATGAATATAATCTTCCCACTTTGTGGTGCAATCCATTGCATACATCTACAACATATCCTCTAGAATTCGATTAGTCCTTTCGGTCAGACCATCATCTTGAGGATGATAAGCAGTACTAAAACTCAACTGAGTGTCCACTCCACTGAACAAGGTATTCCAAAAAGATTAAGTAAACTTCGTGTCCCTTTCTGAAATGATAGTTTTGGGTAAACCATGCATTCTAAAAATTTCCTTCATGAAAATCTTTGCAATGTTTATGGCCTTCTGAGTTGATTTTACAGGAACAAACTATGCAACTATTGAAATTTCATCTACTACTACCATTATAGAGTCATTTTTCTTTCTTGTAATAAATTCCATACTGATCACCTCCCATTTCCATTCAAAAATGGGTAATGGGATACATAATCTGGCTGGGTGACGGTTCTCGTGCTTAACTTAGTGGCATTCAAGACACCTAGCCAGATATCAAACTACTTTTGTTTTCATTCATGGCAAAAAAACCTTTTTCTTCAAAGTTGTTATAGTCTTTTGTTAACCATGGTAACATGAATCAGGTTTCTTATGTATTTTAGCTATTATCAAACTCTTTAATTATGTGTTGTTTGGAACATAAATTCTATTTTTTTACAACACTAAACCTTCCCGATTGTAGCTGAATTTTGATTCTCCTTCAACCAACTTATTGTTATAACAAGCTTTTCCTCACCTTATGCAATCTTGCGCAGGGGGCCTTTTTCCTTTTCCCTATGGAGGCTTATCATCCATTTTTTATGAATCCAGAGCTAAAAATACATATTTTTCCACATGTATGCACCCTGCCTATTATACAACATGTGTATACATAGGTTTCTCCACTACAACCCACGTACATCGAGATTTGTGCCAAAAAATGAAAATTAAATGTTGGGTTTCCATTGCACGACAGGAGATCTCTGATCCTTGGCCTTCCATATACTGGAAACATTCCAACTCGGCCCTTCAGTTCCATTTGAAGGCTATAAATGGGTCAATTCCGAGCTATGGAAAAGAGGAGAAGGAATTCAACTTTGAGAGAAAAGTTACTTTGGAGAAATTACTACTTCATATTGAGTCTGCATCCCTTTGTCCTTTAAGTCTGAACATAGTGTTCAACCCCCAAGCTCTTCCCTTATTGTTGGAGAACGCCATTGTCTCATTTCCATGAGCTTGCCTTTGGTGGAGGATTGAAGTTGTGGAGGCCCATCTAGAAGGAAATTAGTTTCTTGGTTCTGAATCGTGCCGAAACGGAAATATGTAATGTTATCACTTATGTTGATCATTCATTAATAGAAATACTCCTTTCCCATCCAATTAATATCGTGCAAATATATGATTATTTTCCATGGGTATGTTTGTTATGTTTATTATTGGATTATGTTATCTAATGTGCTATCCTTTTATATTATCACTACATGATTGTTCTTCTTGTTTGTTGAGAACTTGTTGCAAGAATACATATTTGGGTTGAAGTGCTCAATGGTGAACATCATCAAATGTTTGGACGAGGTAGGCCTCTTTCTTATCTCGCTCGCACATTGGTTTATATAGCATATGTTGGAATTGAGTTGATTTCTACATTCATACTTCTCTCTTGTGGTTTACCCTAGGCATAGAGAGTTTTTACTTTGTAACAAAATTGGCAACCATACTGGGGCTAGATCTTCTTTCTAAGGGTTGGAGTAATTTTTCTCCTTCCATTTCTCTCTTTCCTTTTTGTTTCTTGTCGTACCACTCCTTGACAGATTCTGTTCAGTCTATGTCTGAGTTTTCACCCTTTCTCCCTTGCATGGCCTTGTTTCAAAGCATATACATGCCTTTTTCCTTGACAGTCACGTAGATACGTTGGTTGTCTCATTGCAATATGCCTATATACGCTATGTTTTCCTGAGCAGTCGCGTAAACCTTGTTTCCTTGCTTGTTTGCTTGGTTTGGTGATTGCTGGGTGGGATTTGATAATTTATGAGCCTCCTTAGGTCTCTATAGTGCCTATCAAGCGTCTCTGGGATGACAAGAAGCCTGTCTGGAGTTCAATTTTTGGGCGGAGTCTTTCTCATCTTTTAATTTTGATTGTCCTTGAACTTTTGGCTCTGTGCTTTGTTGCTTGGTATTATGCTTGAGTTATTTCATTTATACACCATAGAATTTATATATCAGGTTGCTTATGAGTCCATGCATTTTCTTTTTTAGTATATTGAAAATACAAAAAATAGGCATTTTGCATTGCTTGACATTTTTTTTCTTTTGGATATTTATCATTAGCTTAGTCCATTTATTGAAGGATTGCATTTTACTACAAAATTGTAGAGTTGAAATTGAAAATTGCATTGTTTTTATAAGCATATCATTCATTGAAAATTTAAAGTTAGACTTTGCATTATATTCATATTTACTTTTTTTTGCAGAGTCATACCATCATGAGTTTCACTTACATACATTTTTGAGTAATCATGGCCAATGAAATTTACGCTTTAAATTAAAATTGATTAGTCACGATTTTATTTTCTAGGGTGTAGAAACTAGTCTAGGATTTAGTGCCTTGGAATAGGATTTTGTGAGTAAATTTCTCCAAGGAAATTAAATAAACATATATGTCTAAGAAAGGGAGTTGAGAATTCCATTGTAGAATTGGTTAAATCATGAGGCTCCGCTCACAGTGGAGTTAATCATGAGGTCGCACAAAGTTGGTCAAAGGGATATACGTCGGATACTCGCCTAGCGTCATAGATATTTCTATGGATTTATTCGTATTTGGGGATATTTCTAGTGCCTATAACTCCATGAGAGGCAGTGATTTCAAGGATTTGGGATTTTCTACTCTGCCCATACGATGATCTGGACTTACGACTGCTCACCTATGCATCGATTATACAGTGGTTTATTAGTTTCTTGAATTAGGTATCTCATAGGTTACTTGGAGGGGTTATTCTGCAAGCACCCTGGGTTAGATATGGGTCAGACAAAACACATAATTTATGGAGGATTACTTCTCCAAGGGGGTCTGACCGAATGGTTGTTAAGCCCACGAGGTGATGCAACACGGCCACCCGGCACGTCCGCTTCCACCAGGACCTTCTTTTCCCTCAGCGCGAAGAGCTAAATTGCTCCCCAAATCCCTTATCGGGGCCTTTCTACACCCACAGGATGCTTCTTCGACGACCTCCCTTTGCCTTATCGGGAAATCGAAACTTCTAAGGTCGCGGATCACTCCACTCTTATGCTTCCCCGACTCTCGATATTCTAGTCAATGTTGACCATGTCCCACCGTATCGGGACTTTCGACTATCGAGAAATCGACACTTACGATGTCGTGAGAATCTGCTTCAGTAATTCTTCGATCCCCGATCTGCGATGCCACCTGTCCTCTGCTCACGGAAAGGCTTGACCTTCCGACACCTGTCTTCCACTACAGGCCTTGACCCTGTCGGGAAATCGCGTATTGGAGTATCGCGAGTTCCGTGGTCAAAGTTCACGGGACTTACAAATACCCGAACTCCGATCTATTAACACCTGTCCTCCACTCAACACATTAACTGCGTGGTTATAACGTTTCGGGATATCGCAATTTACCCAGTCGTGAGTCTCTCGTCATCAAGAACTCCAAAATGTTGAACCCCAATGCATGTGTGGGCTCTCTCCTCCACGTCACCCCTCCTCGTCGTGCTATCGGGTATCATGGGATCGCGATTTCTAATGCAACAGTTTCGCTGTATGCGGGAACCCTGAAATGCCGAACCCTGACTCCTCGGGATCTTGCACCATGTGTCCCCGCTAATATCAACGACTCCGTTCCTCTCGAGAAATCGCGGATAGCGATTTCGTTCCAAAAGAGTTTCTCAAACACAGAAACCCCGATTTTCTGATGAGTCAAATCCCGATGACTCTAGGGCTCCTCCCCTGCACGCTAAGGCTTAACCCATGCGCAACTTTCCCAGATCTGATGGTTGTCGGGATTTCGCTGTTTCCCTCGGCGGGTCCTGACTGTCGATTTCTCCTCCTTGAGATTTTCTCTGAAATGGCTAAGAATTTCTTCTCCAGAATTACCCTTCTAACCTGCGCCTGCAAACCCTGCTTGATCCTTCTTCGTTCAAACTTCCGCGCTCCCTTTCAACGATATTACAAAGGTGTTGAACCTCCTGAGTTTTTCCACTCTGATTCTTTCAGATGGGTTCATTCACACTCCTCGCACTCGACGTTCAACTACTTCTCAAGAGTTGAATCCTCTCGACTCTGTGCACCTTCTGCAACAACAATCTTCAACCTCCTTTGTTCAGATTAACAATTGAGACTTCTTCTTCTGCTTGTGCACTCCTTGCACAACTTCCACAACCCAAATCAACTTCTGGGCGAATGAGAAAAAAAGTTAACTACTGAGCCTTCATCAACGCACTCCTTGTGGATGAATTCGACTGCACTCTTTACAGGAATCTCCTGGCTCAGATAGAGAAATAATTGAAACTCATTCTCTCTCCCTTTCAGACTTCAATTGAAACATGAAATCACATGCACAACATATATAAAACAAATGCACAACATAAACAAACATTCATGAGCATAATATACAGAGAAAACAACACAAAACCATGCGCTTGAATCAAAGATTTCTTCTATTAATTCAACTTCATATACATGGGTGTTCTCCATACAATATTGTCTGCTCTCTCCTCTGAATTTTGGCTAATGTTACAATGATACAATGAGGGTGTCTATATTCATTTTCCCTCTCAGACTCTAAAATTGTCTAATCTAGAAATAAATTCTACCTACCTGGATTAACTAGATTAAATGCCTCCTTATCTACATCAGACAAGAGCGTATGGCTCGAGGTATGATACAATATACAAAAGGTGCTCCTTCATAAAGGACTCATTAAAGGTTTGGCGCTTCAATTTCAAAAAGTTTTCAAAGAAATATGTCATGTGTTTAAAAACACATGCGTTGGCTCCACGCTTTTTTTGGGTATTTGCGATGCTCCTGCATCATACTCCTCGGCTTGAAAACTTTCATGGGCTCCTGTCCATGAGCTCCTGCACGGTCTGTACATGCTTTTGAATCTCTGCTTCTCCTTCCTAGCTGGCATCTTCCACTGGATGCTTTTTCCATTTCACCAGATACTCGAAGTATTGCTTCCGTCTGGTTCTTTTGCTGACTCTCTTGTCAAGTATATACTTCATCTGTGGTTTATCTGCAATCAACATCTTCTTCTTCCACTGAATCTCTGGTTGTTCATCACTTCCATCTCCTGCTTCCGCAACCTTATAGGGATATAAGTCTGAAACATTGAATGTTAGAGATATTCCAATCTCATCCGACAATTCAATCTCATATGCGTTTTCTCCCAATTTCTTCAGGACTCTGCATGGCCTAATTTTCTTCATTTTTAGCTTGTTGTATGTTACCCTTGGGAACCTTTCTTTCCTCAGATGTGCCAGAACTAGATCTCCAACTTCGAATTGAAGATGTCTCCTATGCTGATCCGCTCTGCGCTTATATTCCTGGTTTGATTCTAGCAATCGCTGCTTCACCCTGCTGTGAAGTTCTTCCATCACCTCTGTGAATTTTTCAGCGCTTGCACTCTTTTTCATCATCTATTCTGAATCCCTCATCTCAGATACTCCCCTCGGCTACCTGCCATATACAATCTCAAATGGACTTTTACCTGTGCTTATGTTCACTGAATCATTGTAAGCAAACTCTGCCTGTGGCAACACGTTATACCAACTGTTGTGGTGCTCTGTCACTAGGCTTCTAAGTAAATCTCCCAAACTTTGATTCACTACCTATGTTTTCCCATCAGTCTAAGGATGATAGGCAAAACTAAACATCAAGTTAGTTCCCATCTTATTCCAGAGTATCCTCCAGAAATCTCCAATCAATTTTGTATCCCTGTCCGATACTATGCTTCTGGGTAACCCATGAAGTCTAACAATCTTCTTGAAGAACACGTTTTCGATATGAGTTGCATCGTTGGTCTTTTGGCATGGAATAAAATGTGCCATTTTAGAAAACCTGTCAACCACTACAAATATCAAATCATGTCCTCTTTGCGTCCTCGACAATCCTAGTACGAAATCCATGCTGATTTCATCCCACGGCCTTTCTGGTATGGGTAAGGATTGGTAGAATATTGCATTCTGCTTCCTGCCCTTCGAATGCTAGAAAATTCTGCACCTGCCAACGAAATTCCTAACATCTGTTCGCATCTTCGGCCAGAAGTATGCTTCGCTCAGCTTCGCAAATGTCTTGTCGTGACCAAAATGGCCTGCCAATCCACCACTGTGCTTTTCTTTTAGAAAATTCTCCCTCATGGAGCAATTTGGAATGCATAATTGATTTCCTCTAAACAAAAATCCATTTTGGATCATGTAATCCATCCACGGGATTCTGTCTCTGAGAACTAGATTCTCAGCTACCTCGTATGCCTCTGCAAAATCAACATCACCTGCATACATGTCCTTAAGGTTTTCAAAACCCAATGTTTTGACTCGAAACTCCTACAGCAACAAACACTTCCTGCTCAAAGCATCATCGACTTTGTTAGCAGTCCCTGAAATGTGTTTAATTACAAATGTAAAATTATGCACATACTCTACCCATTTAGCATGTTTCTGATTCAGCTTCTCCTGCTGAGTCACAAACTGTAATGCATAATTATCACTATACAGAACAAATTCCTTTGGGATCAAGTAATGCCTCCACTTCTTCAACGCCTGTATGATAGCATAAAATTCCTTATCATACGTTGAGTACTTCACCTTTTCCTCATCCAACTTCTCGCTGAAATATGCAATTGGTCTGTCCTCCTGGCTCAATACTGCTCCTAAGACAAAGCCACTTGCATCACATTTCACTTGAAATGTCTTCATGAAATCTGGCAACACTAACAACGGCTGTTCGGTGATCTTTCGCTTCAACAGATTGAAGTTTTTCTCTGCCTCTTCAGTCCAATGAAAAGATTTATCTATTTTCTTGACTGTGTCCATCATTGTTGCACTAATTCCACTGAAATTCCTAATGAATTTTTGGTAGAAACTTGCCAATCCATGGAAACTTCTCACCTCGAAAACATTTCTCGGTGATGGCCAATTTTTAATTACCTCTACTTTACTTGGATCCATCTTCAATTCATTTGTCGATATGACAAACCCCAAGTAAATGAGTTCTTTCTTCATAAATGAAGACTTCCTCATGTTAATCAACAACTTCTCTTGCTATATCTTCTTCATTACTGCAGCTAAATGCTTCAGATGCTCTTCTTTTGTTTTTCTGAAAATCAATATGTCATCTAGATAAACAATGACAACCTTACCAATGAATTCTTTCAACACTTCATTCATCAGCCTCATGAATGTACTTGGTGCATTCGTCGAACCAAATGGCATGACTAGCCATTCATACAACCCTTCATTGGTTTTGAAGGCTGTCTTCCACTCATCGCCTTTTCTCATGCGAATCTGATGATATCCGCTTTTCAAATCTATCTTTGAAAAATATTTTTCCCCACTCAGGCAATCCATCAGATCATCCATCCGCGACAATGGAAACCTATACCTTATGGTTATCTTGTTAATGGCTTTGGAATCAGTTCACATTCTCCATCCTCCATCTTTCTTCAGACTTAGTATCGTTGGAACGACACACGGACTTAAAGTTTCCCTGACCAGTCCTTTATCCAATAATTCCTACACCTTCCTTTTGACTTCTTCATTTTCCTACGGCGTCAACCTGTGCGCTGCTTTGTTCGGTAAACTGGCCCCTGGTATGATGTCTATATGATGGCTCACGCTCCTCATCGGCGGCAACGAATGAGGTAATTCATCTACCACAATATCAGTGAATTCTTCCAACAGTTCCTGAATTTCCTCGGGCAGATCATCCACTCTTGTGCTGGTCAAAACAACTTTCGGTTTCCTGACCACAAAGAATTGTTGATCTTCCTTCTTCTTTACTTCTGCCAGAAGTTCTTTCCCACTCATGAGAAGTATCTTATTGTTCACTTCTGGTTTCACCTCCTTATCTTTTATCGGAAGTAACATATGTGTTCTCTCGTTCTTCTATAAAGTATACGTATTCATCTTCCCATCATGAATTACGTTTCTGTCATATTGCTAAGGTCTGCCTAACAATAAGTGACACACATTCATAGGAATAACATCACAGAGTATTTTATCATTATATCCTCCTATATTGATGTCCACTAAGCACTGTTTAGTGACACTCACCTGATGTCCCTTCTGTAGCCATGATACTTTATATGGACTCGGGTGATCATTCGTCTCTAGTTCTAGTTTATCCACCATCTCGGTTGAAACGATATTGTCGGTGCTTCCACTGTCAACAATGACCTTGCACTTCCTATCTTTGGTCTTGCATGTAGTTCTAAACAGTCTTCTTCTCTGAGCTGTGTCATCCACCTCCTTCTCGGGTGTTAAGAGAACTTTACGCATCATCAGTGACCTTCCGTCTTCTGCATCTTCTGCTTCAGCAGCTCACCTTTGTGCCTCGGTGACGTGAGCTTCACCTCCATCTTTCTTTCAGTCTGGATAGTCAACTGCCTTGTGTCCATTCTTCCCACATGTGTAGCATGTGATGATTCCTCTTCTGCCTCTTCCTCTACCTCTGGTATGAGGAAAAGTATTAACATCAGCGTATCCTCCGCTCTGTTCTGTCTGTTTCCTTTGTTGTTCAACGTGCTGGCCTTGCTGAGAACTTCCACCTCTTTCCATTATGGTCTGAGGCTTCTTCCAGTCATCCTTAGATTTCTGGAACCTATCTTGAGCAACTGATTTTCGTCTCGGCTAGCTCTTACCTCTGCCCCACTGTGCTGGCTTACGGCTTAGCTTCTCTTCAGGCTTCAGCGCCATCTGATACGCATCCTCAACCGTTTTGACGGTTGTCATACTTATCTCATCTTGGATATCGTATCTTAAGCCATTCATATACCTGGCTACTTTTTCATCATCACTCTCCCGATGACCTGCTTTGATATTGAGCTTGTAAAATTCTTCGGTATACTCCTTTACCGTCATCAACTTATGTCTCAGGTTCTGTATTCTCCTAAATAGGGTGATCTGATAATCCCTTGGGATGAAATTTGCCTTCATCTTCGCAATCATTAGGTCCCATCTTTTGATCTTTTTCTTGCCTTTGGAATGTCTATCATCTTGAAGATCGTCCCACCATAATGCTGCGTGTCCTTTAAATTTTGTGACAACATGCCTTACCTTTTTATCCTCTTCGATATCCTCATAATCGAAGTAGGTGTCAAGAGCTCTAATCCAGTCCAACAACTCTTCTGCATCCAGATTTCCTTCATAGACTAGAATGTCCATTTTTGTCTTTGAACTCATTCGAGCGATAGCCTTGATTAACCGCTCATTGGCTGCATCTTCGGCTGCAACTTCTCCTTGCTGTTCAGCTTCAGCTTTGCCCTCAGAGCCGCTCAGATCTCCAACATTTGTTGTGCGTCTCTGCGCTCCTTCCATGTGTTCCAATATCACTCTTAGATCGCGTATCTACCTCTCCATCTCTACATTCTGTCCTTGGCTACTTCTTTCTCTGGAAATTTCTCTTTCCCTCGACAGTTCCCTTTCCCCCTTTGGATTGGGTGATTGTCTACCTCTTCTCGTTGGCATGGCGAATTCCTCTTTCCCTCTATCTGAAGTATACAAAAAAAGACTCGCTCTAATACCACTTGATGCAACATGGCCACCCGACACGTCCACTTCCACCAGGACCTTATTTTCCCTTGGCGCGAAGAGCTAAATTGCTCCTCAAATCCCTTATCAGGACCTTTCTACACCCACATGATGGTTCTTCAATGACCTCCCTTTGCCTTATCGGGAAATCAGAACTTCCGAGGTCGCGGATCACTCCATTCTTGTGCCTCCCCGACTCCTGATATTCTAGTCAATGATGACCATGTACCACTGTATCGGGACTTTCGACTGTCGAAAAATTGGCACTTACGGTGTCGTGAGAATCTTCTTTTGTAATTCTTCGATCCCCGATCTGCGATGCTACCTGTCCTCTGCTCATGGCAAGGCTTGACCTTCCGACACTTGTCTTCCACTACAGGCCTTGACCCTGTTGGGAAATCACGTATCGGAGTATCGCGATTTTTGTGGTCGAAGTTCACGGGACTTACAAATACCCGAACTCCGATCTATTAACACCCGTCCTCCACTCAACACATTAGCTACATGGTTATCAAGTTTTAGGATATCGCGATTTACCTAGTCGTGAGTCTCTCATCACCGAGAACTCCGAAATGCCAAACCCCGATGCACGTGTGGGCACTCTCCTCCACGTCACCCCTCCTCGTCGCGCTATCGGGTATCGCAGGATTGCGATTTTTAATGCAACAATTCCGTTGTATGCGAGAACCCTGAAATGCCGAACCCCGACTCCTCGGGATCTCGCCCCATGTGTCCCCGCTGAAATCAACGACTCCGATCCTCTCGGAAAATCGCGGATCGTGATTTCATTCCACAAGAGTTTATCAACCACAGAAACCCTGATTTTCCGATGAGTCAAATCTCGATGACTCCCAGCCTCCTCCCCTGCACGTTAAGGCTTAACCTGTGCACAAATTTCCCAGATCTGATGGTTGTCAGGATTTCGTTGTTTCCCTTGGCGGGTCCTGACCGTCGATTTCTCCTCCTTGATATTTTCTCTGAAATGGCTAAGAATTTCTTCTCCAGAATTACCCTTCTAACCTGCGCCTACAAACCCTGCTTGATCCTTCTTCGTTCAAACCTCCGTGCTCCCTTTCAACGATATTACAAAGGTGTTGAACCTTCTGATCTTTTCCACTCTGATTCTTTCAGATGGGTTGCTGCGCACTCCTTGCACTCGATGTTCAACTACTTCTCAAGATTTGAATCCTCTCGACTCTGTTCACCTTCTGCAACAACAGTCTTCAACCTCCTCTGCTCAGATTAACAACTAAGACTTCTTCTTCCACCTGCGCACTCCTTGCACGGCTTCCACAACCCAAATCAACTTCTGGGCAAATGAGAACAAAATTTAACTACTGAGCCTTCATCAACGCACTCCTTGCAGATGAATTCGACTGCACTCTTTACAGGAATCTCCTGGCTCAGATAGAGAAACAATTGAAACTCATTCTCTCTCCCTTTCATACTTCAATTGAAACATGAAATCACATGCAAATCATATATAAAACAAATGAACAATAGAAACAAACATTCATGAGCATAATACACAAAGAAAACAACACAAAACCATGCACTTGAATCAAAGCTTTCTTCTATTAATTCAACTGCATATACATGGGTGTTCTCCATACAATATTCTATGCTCTCTCCTCTGAATGCTGGCTAATGTTACAATGATACAATGAGGGTGTCTATATCCGTTTTCCCTCTCAGAATCTAAAACTGTCTAATCTAGAAATAAATCCTACCTACCTGCATTAACTAGATTAAATGCCTCCTTATCTACTTCAGACAAGAGCGTATGGCTCGAGGTCTGATACAATATACAAAAGGCACTTCTTCATAAATGATTCATTAAAGGTTTGGCACTTCAATTTCAAAAAAAATTCAAAGAAATATGTCATGTGTTTAAAAACACATGCATTGGCTCCACGCTTGATTTGGGTATTTGTGATGCTCCTGCATCACGAGGGCCCTTATAATTGATTCAGTTACCTCTGATCTTTAGCAGGGAGTCTCAAGTCCCTCTTGGAGGAGACATACCTTCTTTAGGTAGGGAGGCCACTCAACCACTTTAGCCCATTTGCATGCATATTGGCCATTTGACTTTTTGGTATTCTCTTTGACTACTAGTTGGCCTTAGGAGTTTATACTGAGCATTATTTATCATGGATAGTGGAGTTTCTTTTTCTCCCTCATTTACTGCTATCTACCGCATGATGCCTACTCATTTCATGTGGATGGATCCTTCTGCTTTTCACAATGGTATGCATAAATATAACACTCAGTCCGCGCCTTGGGTTTGTAGTCATTTATATGTTGATATTCCTTCACCCATGCAATCCTCTCCCTGTCCCATGTATGTAAATCCTAGCATTGGATATAGGGGCATTGTGGCTTCGATGCCTACTTCTTCATTTGATATGAGTCATGTACCTATGAAAGGTTGGAACCTTCCCTCTTATGGATCTAGTACTAGCTATGATTTTTCAGGAGTTAGTGCTCAGATGGGTGCTTATTCCACTTATTACACCTCGTTCACATATCCTTCATCTGCCATTCTTGTTCCTTCAAACACTTTTCCCATGATAGGTATGCATGTACCCCTAGGTATTTCGTATGGGGAGAATCAGTTTTACGGTTCGGGCTACTCTCTTTATGGGACCCATTGACAAGGGGGAAACATATATCCTCACTCAAATAATTCTTATCATACCTCAGTCTCGTCACAGACCTCAGTGATGATGCTCGTACAAGCCTCTTCGGACCATTTTTGCGGGGGATACCACCTTTCTGGGCATGGACATGGGGTACACCAAGACTCTTCCTGGCCTACAATGTTTCAAAGACAATCTTTCCCTGGACCTTGGCATCAAATTCTACAATTCACCACTAGTGTTAAGAACCAAACATCAATATAGCATAGAAAAACCTCAGGAAAAGTACTCAATGCCTTGAAAAAGAGATAATTTCAGATAATAAGCCTCTTCGAGGGGGCAACCTCCTT
>JZKD02S0709275.1:193794-210459 GCA_000966675.3 Picea glauca | reverse complement strand
TATATATATATATATATATATATATATATACTGGCAGTGAATAAATCAATCGTGCTAACAGTTAACATATAATTGAATACAACATGCAACGCAAGAATGCCGAGAGGTACGGTGTAGAATAAATGCTAGAGTGGAACCATTGTTGAACCAGGTTATAGATAATGTAAGAGACATTCTGAGACCATGATAATGATAGAAGGAAACATAAATAACACAAGGAGTTCAATAAAACTTAACAACATTCCTCGACCTACTTCTATAGAGAGACCGTAGAGGATATCGGTGTTAGACAGTACAAACCATAGGATTTATTTTATTAGCAGGGTATGGTCTCTAGAATCCAGGTAAGGGGACGGGGTGTCAGTACCTCCCAAGAATTCAGAGATTAAGCCCATAGAAGGACTCTACTCGCCCAAAAAAATAGGATTTAACTCATGATAGTTATACAGAATAACTTTAATGGGAGACTCAAGAAAGAATAAATGGGAAATCTGTGTATGAGGGTTCTTTCACTATAACAGAGAGTCGATCCACCTTAACAACTAGAAGTATAATAAATGAGTGCTTACCAATGAGGGTAGATGGCAATAGTGACCCTTTGGTTCTCGTTAACCCTTTTTGGACAACCTGCATCTAAGAGACATTACACAGATATTTTTGAGGGGATTCCACAATGAAAGAGTAAACACATTAAACCCTTGACAAACCCTAACTACACACTATAAATGCTAAGAGTATGAAGGATAACTAGACCATGTGATAAGAACGGAGTTGGTGCATCTCAGTTTGATGAAAGGCAGGTGAGAACATCGTAATTCGCATAATACAGGACGGTGATTTAATGGTAATGCAGAGTCTTAATTTCGCCTGATAGAAGACCATCTCTTTGACATCACAAAATTTACGAATTCATTTTCAATCCCTTTCACAATATGGTGAGTTGGAATACGCCATACCAACCGTTCACTATAGTTAAACCATCGTTCATTGTACTTCATCGATATAATGTTTAGTTAAGATCAATTCAAGCGAGGGTAAGGGACATAGTCTTGACTTTGTTCCCTTATATCTGTTGTATGAAATTTTCTCTAAGGACAATTAAATAGTCTCGCATGCCAACATGGGAACCCTTGACTAAGGGAGAGAAAGGAGCTAGAAATCCTAAGCCTAGCATACTACCTATATTTTATTTATACATATAAATGGGTGTGGTTTGAGTATGAAGGGAAGGATAGAACCTATGCTAGTTAAATTAAGTTAGACTGGCATGGTAGTGTCTTTGCATGGCATGTAAATTACCTCACATAGATTTAGGACAAGAAATAGGGAAATAAGATGTCTTCATCTGATCTATGAATTTATTCAATGAAATTCAGAGATTAATGTCCCTTAGATTTTTTTTTTTTTTGACAATTTTGAGGTTCATTACATATGGTATCAGAGCCATGTTACAACAGTGGGCCTAAACAGGACCACATTAGCTACTTAACATATATTTTTATTTATGCAAAACTAACAAACTTTTACTGTTACAAACAAAAAACCTTTTATGTCTTGTATTAATCATGGCAACGCAGGATGACACAAAAATCAAGCTTGATAGGAATCCATAACAAGGGCGTCCTGAAAATCAAAGACATAATAGTGATGGAAGCTCAGCTACCGAGGTTCTGGAAACAATGAGGAATCTCATTGTCGAATTACAAGTTTTCAAAGACGATTATGAAAAATTGAAGAAAGCACAACATGAACAACATGAAATAAATGAATTATTGTTGCATAGTATAGCTACAAATAAAATCCCAAAGGATGATAATAATGAAGAGGAGGTCAGTAAAAGGGCCTCCAAGAATTCTGGGTCGGAATTAGAAAAATGGAACAAATCATCTTAAGGTAAACCTTCAGCTGAAGACAAAACTAAAATAGACAGAAAAAGAAAACAAGTAGATCATCTTGAAGGAGAATTTAAGAAGATTAAACTAGCTACATTTGGTGGGGAATCCATAACAGGTGAGGAAGCCAAGGCCTAATTATTAGATATCAAAAAATATTTCCAAATATACAACTATTCTAGCAATATGAAAGACATAATGGCCATTTACAACCTGAAAGGAAAGGCCAACATCTGGTGGCCAGACCTGAAGTTGGCAAAGGGCTTAAAAGAAAAACAGATGGAATGGTCCGATTTCAATAAATATTTCAAGAAACAATAACTATCTGAAATCTACTATGAAAGGAAGATGAAACAATTTTATGAGTTATGACTT
Organism: Picea glauca; assembly: GCA_000966675.3. Classification (NCBI taxonomy): domain Eukaryota; kingdom Viridiplantae; phylum Streptophyta; class Pinopsida; order Pinales; family Pinaceae; genus Picea; species Picea glauca. The sequence goes on along the minus strand of JZKD02S0709275.1, from coordinate 208,192 downwards.
GGTCATATGAAAATGGACGATCTTATAAACAAATTCTTGGAATTACTAAGGTTTGTACCTTACATTCAGGAGGACAAGGTAAAAATCCAGGGATCCCTAAGTTGTTTACCACAGTCTTACAAGGACATAATTGGGTTTGACAACCCCAAGTCCTTGAATGAAATAGTGAGGAAAGAACAAATGTGCTACGACTAGTACAAACAATGAACAAAGTTTCCCAAACCTTGGAAGGATAAGAAACAAGATCGAATGAACCAGCGGAAGAAGCGATTCTAGCCAGCTCCTTATCGGAATGCAACAAAAATCTTTCCTAGGAAGGGTTTTCACTTCAATAACACAAGTACGCAAGGCAACGATAAACCGGTAAATCTGGGAATAAATAAGTTTGGGGACAGTCCCCGAGAACCATTAAAGTGTTGGGAATGTGGAGATCCTCATCTAAGGAGGAAATTTCCACGTTTAAATTAAACAAACAGAACTAATGTACACAATTTGCAGGAAGTCTCGACGGTGGGTAATGTGGGCAGAAGTGTGCATCGAATAAATGCATCCATAGATGGTCGACAAGCGGACCACCAATCCACGGTGGTGGAAATCGAGGGTAAAATCCATAATACCAAAATTTTTGTTTTAATTGATCCTGGAGCCACATTAAGTTATATCAGTTCGAGTGTAGTAGAGTCCAATAAAATTAAGAGGATAAAACATGAAAAATGATGGCTGGTACAATTAGCAATAGGGACAAAAAGGAAAGTGGTTGATTTCATTTCTGATTTCAAATTTAGTTTACGTGGTAAAAACATAAAAACAAATCTGAATATTCTGCCACTAGGATCTTATGATGTTATTATCACAATGGATTTGTTGGAAAATCACAAAGCAATTCTAGATTGTTATACAAAGACACTTAATTATAAAGACGGTTATGACACTACCAGAACAACCCGAAGTATACCAAAACCAGTATCAGTTAGACAAGTCTCATAAATTCAATTCAAGAAATGCATAAGAAAGGGTTGCCAAGTTTACGCCATCCAAGTAAAGAATCTGTTAGAAAAAGAAGATAAGCCAAAGCTAGAAGATTTTTCTATCCTACGTGAATTTAGAGACATGTTTGTTGATGAGATACCAGAATTACCTCTATAAGGGAAATAGACTTCTCCATAGACCTACTACCTAGTTCAACCCCTATCTCTAAAGCACCTTACCGAATGAGTTTACCAGAATTGACAGAATTAAAAATATAATTACAAGAATTGTTGGACAAAGAGTATATCAGACCGAGTGTTTCACCATGGGGGGCACCAGTCCTCTAAGACGGATGGTACTATAAGACTTTTTATTGATTATAGACAACTGGATAAAATGACTATTAAGAACAAGTACCCCTTACCGAGGATAAATGACCTGTTTGATGAAGTAGGTGGGGCCAAAATCTTTTCGAAATTGGATTTACAATCCAGTTATCATCAAGTTAGGATAAAGGATGAGGATATAAGAAAAATAGCGTTTCAGACAAGATATGGACACTACGAATTTGTGTTCATACCTTTCGGACTCACTAATGTACCAACCACATTTATGTGCCTGATGAACAATATTTTCAGTCAATACTTAGACAAATTCGTACTAGTATTTATCGACGATATTCTAGTGTATTCTAAAACGGAGGAAGAAAATGAAGAACAATTAAGAATAGTTCTGCAAATATTGAGGAAACAAAAACTGTACACCAAATTTGATAAGTGTGAATTTTATCAAAAGAAAATACAATATCTGGGACATGTAATTTCAACAAAAGGCATTGTCGTCGACCCTGAGAAATTAAAAGACATCATGGAATGGTTGGTACCCATGGATGTAGAAGATATTCGGTCATTCACAGGAATCACTGGATATTATCGTAGATTTATAGAGGGTTTTTACAAGATAGCCTACCCTATCACATCTTTACAAAATAAAGGGACCAAGTTTAACTCGTCACAGAGGTGTCAACATAGTTTTAACAAGCTGAAGGAATTGTTGACAACTCCACCCATATTGAAGGTAGCAGACTCAGATAAAGACTTTACCATATGTGTTGATGCAAGTAAGGAAGGACTAAGTGGTGTCCTAACTCGAGAAGGACACATGATTTGTTATGATTCCCAGAAATTAAAAGAACATGAGCGAAATTATGTCACTCATGACTTAGAATTGGTAGCAATGATACATGCCTTAAAAATGTGGCGACACTACATAATGGGTATAAATGTTTTACTATTGATGGATAATAGCGATGTTAAATATTTATTTATCCAACTAGATCTTAATGCAAGGCAAGAAAGGTGGCTAGCCTTTTTGAGCGAATTCGACTTCGAGGTCAGACATATCAAGGGAAAGGAAAATAAGGTAGAAGATGCTTTAAGTAGAAGAGTCCATGGGTTATTTGAGATAAATATCAGTAGGGTAGAAAGAGATATGGAACAAAGAATAAGGACAACAGACATTAACGATGAAAATTACACTAAGGTAATGGAAGAATTACAAAACAATACCGTAAACTCAGATAAACCAGATCTGATTATCGACAAGAAGGGACTATTACAGTTTAAAAACAGACTTTACATACCATATTTAAGAGAGTTAAAGTTAACAGTCTTGGAAGAAGTGCATAAGAAACCGTATTCTCTCCATCCAGGATACCAGAAAACAATAACAACACTTAGAAAACTATTTTACTGGCCTAATATGAAGGGCAAAATAGCAGAATACTTGTCTAGGTGCCACGATTGTCAGCAGGTTAAGGCCGAACATCAACATCTAGCGGACCTATTGTAGCCATTACCAGTGCCAGAATGGAAATGGGAGACCATATCGCTAGACTTTATAATAGGTTTGCCTAAAACTCAGAAACATAATGATTCTATTATGGTGGTAATCAATAAACTTAGTAAGTTCGCACACTTTATTCCTATGAAATCTAATTTTAAAGCTATAAATATCGCTAAAATATTTATGAAAGAAATTTTTAGACTGCATGGTGTTCCTAAAATGGTGATCTCAGATAGATATGTAAAATTTACGTCCACTTTTTGGAAAGAATTATTTGCAGGGATAAATACTAATTTGAATTTCAACACGAGTTACCATCCACAAACAGATGGATAGACTAAACGAACAAATCAGATCATAGAAGATATGCTATACATGTACGTAAGAACAAAACCGAGTAAGTGGGAAGACTACCTGCACTTGGTAGAGTTCACATATAAAAATGGGTACCAAACTTCGGCTAAATTGAGCCCCTTCGAGGTACTATACGACAGAAAGTGTAGGACACCAATTAGCCGGGATGATCTAGTTGACCGACTCATGGTTGGACCAGAAATGCTCCAAGAAATGGAAAGTATGGTAAGAAGGGTGCAACAAAACTTAAAAGAGGCACATGACAGACATAAAAGTTATGCGGACCAAAAAAGAAGAGACTTGGAATTTCAAGTGGAAGATCATGTTTACTTAAAGGTCAAATCCTGAAAGAGTTCACTAAAACTCAGGACCTGTGCCAAGTTGGCATCCATCTTTTGTGGGCCCTTCGAGATATTAGCTCGAATTGGACCCGTAGCTTACCAACTTGCACTTCCATCTAATTTAAGAATTCATAATGTATTTCATGTTTCCTTGTTGAAAAAGTATGTCCATGACCCTACTCATATGATTGATTGGAACTTGGTGCAGGTGGAACCAGAAGGCGAGTTCCAGGTGGAACCCCTGCACATTCTGGACTGGAGAGAAATAGCACTTCGGAATAGAGCCTTCGCTCAGGTAAAAGTGCAACACTTTAGTCCTAAGGAGCCCACTTGGGAGTTGGAGGGAGATTTGCGGAAATCTCATCCAATCCTATTCCAAGAAGGGAATGAACACTGAGGACAATATTTTATTGAAGGGGGAAAGGATGTGACATCCCCAAAAATAAAGTATTTTTGAAATTCAAAATTTGTTAGAAAATTATTCTATTTTTAGTAAATTCGAATTTGGAAATTTTTTCCATTTATGGAAATTCTGAATCTCGAATTTAATAAATTGTAATTAACTATTATGATTGTTGGGCAGAGACTTGATTTGACCCAACAATCTATTTTACTATAACACTTGTATGTAAACAAAATATTGTTTTAATTATTGTAGGAGGACAAATGGACCAACCATGTTAAATTTAGCTGACCATGACTCGATGAGGGGGGAGCATGTTGGAACTACCTCTGGGCTGATTGTTACAAGTGGAAAATCAAGGATTTGTCCATTGGAAGCCCCTGAAAATTAGGGATTTAGGAAGTTGCGAAAATTCCCAAGGGAGGGAAGAAAGACCTAGGCAAAAATATTTTTGGATAAATAGCATATGTGAGGAGGCAGGACTCGGCCTAGTATTCGGGAAAATAAAACTAATGTATACTTGTTGTTATGAAAACCAAATATTGAGTGTGAGGCAAGGAGAGGACTACAGACATAGAGGAACATTACGGAAGGGGAGATTTCAAGTTCTCCCTCATGGATTCATGGTCAGGCTAGGGGGTGAACAGGGAAAGTGAATTGGATTCCATGTTCTAAGGTTGGGAGGAACGTGGTTGTTCCCTTTGTTTTCCAGCGACTAGTTTATATATGTACTCTATAATTTCCTTACCGAATTTGTGCCATTGAAATGATTGTATGCGTTGTTGTTCTAATTGATTACTTGTAGTCATAGGTATTAGATGGAATTAAAGAGTTGTTGTAAGTTACTTGTGGAAATAATTATGTTGGTTAAAACTACATCTATATTATCCCAACAAGATTTATGTTATCAGAATAGTACTATTTTTATTATTATAATGGACTGATAAAATGATTGATTAATCCATCCATAGTAGGAACAAAATATAAATAGTGAACTTTGCAGTAAAAACCACTATATATTATGTAAATCGTGACAAGGATAGGGTTAGTTTGTATGAAGTAATCAAGCGGAAACAAAATATGAATTCTGGAAGTATCGATTTAGTCTAAGTTCATATGTAGACAATGTATTCAAGACCTATATTGTCTCCAACCTGTACAGATCAATACCCCAAATCAGAATGGAACCCTACTGGTATGGGAATTCACGATAGATTATCTAGCTATATGGAAGACAATTTTGTATGTAGATATATGTATTGTTGGGTGGTTCAGTTCTATCGAAATTCTTACAAGATCAAGAGCCTTTTTCTCATTTGAAGGAAGGTAATTAGATATGCATACTTATATCTAGTTTCAATCCTGCCAAATTTAAATCCATACTCACAATAACACTGTGTGTCTGTAATTATACAACCAGTAACTAGTTAAATATTTTGGGGTCATTAAAATCTCTACTAAGGCATGCAATTACATATATAGATATATTCAAATCTAAATAGTATTTAACTGTGAACTGCTAAACATAACTTCTGGAAAACCATTAAATGTACAAGTGCAGACCTAACATTAGTTGAACTGCCGAGTCATACAAACAACCGAGGGACATTTGATAGATAACCTAGTAAACCCAAAGAGAAGTTAGAATAAGATTTCTTATGTGAACACTTAGTAATGTCCTCCTTCCTACGGAGAATCGAGTCTCTGTTCGTATTTCAAGAAAATACATATTTATATACATACCTGTTCCTATCTTATATAATGTAATAAATTTGTTCCTTTGGACATGTAATTGCATCTATATGATCGAAATATTGAACAAAGAATCTGAAAACCTCTCAACTATCTGTATTATAGTCCAAGGTGTGTCTACCTACATTATAAATGAAATTTAAAAGGTGTAGTCATTTGCACAGGGGCATATCCTTACAACCTGTAAGTGAAGGAGTATAGCAAACATATATTAAGTAAAACTAAACTTTCAATATTGTCCTTGCTAAATCAAAATCGACAATGAGGAAGATATAAATTTTTATACCGAATATGCAAGTTGGGACAACAGTCTCGATAACCAATCTTTTCTATGTACAGGAGAAACTAGAATGGCGAATAAAAATTTATCCAATAGTCGTTCCTTTATTTAATTAGGTAATAAGAGGGCCTGTAAAGTAATCTCCAAAGGAGTTATTACACATGGCCAACCGACCAGGAAACACATAATACTTTGGGAATCCTCCAATTTCATTTTCAGGCCATTACAGGAAATCAAATGTAACTACCAAACTACTTTAAATATGAACTAAAGTCAAATCCTTCAAAGTACTGGAACCCCAAAGTGTTTATAAGGGAAATCGAATACCTTTTTCACCTTGATAAAAAATTGGCAGCCATACATGTACACGGTCGAAACCATGCAAGGATGTTACAAGTTTACTTTAGTATTCATTAAAAATATATATATAAGTCGAATGATAAATTTCAATAAAATGAAGGTAATCAAAAGAGTTCAACCTAGAATAATACTTACCTCAGGCTGTAGGGTAGGCCGACCTTTTATCTGGGCGTATATATGGATGTCTCCCACAAACCCGTAAAGAGTGGAAGGAGACAAGGTCCACCTAATGGGTACCCTCGTAGCCAAAGGGGCCCATCATTAGTGAACAATACCATTCATGAGATCTAATATATATATATATATATATACTGGTAGTGAATAAATCAATTGTGCTAACAATGAACATATTATTGAATACAACATGCGACGCAAGAAGGCCAAGAGGTATGGTATAGAATAAACGTTGTAGTAGAACCATTGCTGAACCGGGTTATAGTTAATGTAAGAGACATTCCGAGACCATGATAATGATAGAAGGAAACATAATTAACACAAGGAGTTCAATAAAACTTAACAACAGGCCTCGACCTATTTCTATAGAGAGACCATAGAGGATATCAATGTTAGACAGTACAAACCATAGGATTTATTTTGTTAGCACGGTATGGTCTCTAGAATCGGGGTAAGGGGATGGGGTGCTAGTATCTCCCAAACAGTCAGATATTAATCCCATAGAAAGACTCTACTCACCCAGAAAAATAGGATTTAACTCATGACAATTATACATAATAACTTTAATGGGAGACTCAAGTAAGAATAAATGGGAAATCTGTGTACGAGGGTTCTTTCACAACAAAAGAGAGGCGAGCCACCTTAACAACCATAAGTATAGGAAACAAGTGCTTACCAGGAAGGGTAGATGGCGATAGCAGCCCTCCGATTCTCGTTGCCCCTTTTTTGGCAACGTGCATTTGAGAGACATTACATAGATCATTTCGAGGGGATTCCACAATGAAAGAGTAAACACATTAATCCCTTGAAGAACCCTAACTTCACATTGTAAATGCTAAAAGTACGAAGGATAGTTGGACCATGTGATAAGAAAAGAGTTGGCACATCTCGATTGGATGAAATCCAAGTGAGAACATCATAATTCACATAACACAGGACTGTGATTTAATGGTAATGCAGAGTCTTAATTTCTCCTCAAAGAAGACCATCTCTTCCACATCATGAAATTTACGAAGTCATTTTCAGTCCCTTTCACAATATGGTGAGTTGGAATACGCCATACCAGCCGTTCACTATAGTTAAACCATCGTTCATTGGACTTCGTTGATATAATGTTTACTTAAGATCAAGTCAAGCGAGGGTAAGGGACATAGTCCCGACTCTGTTCACTTATATCTGTTGTATGAAATTTTCTCTAAGGAAAATTAAATAGTCTCCCCCACCAACATGGGAACCCTCGACTAAGGGAGAGAAAGGGGCTAGAAATCCTAGGCCTAACATACTACCTATATTTTATTTATACACACAAATGAGTGTGGTTTGAGTATGAAGGGAAGGATAGACCCTACGCTACTTAAAGTAAGTTAAACTGGTGTGGTAGTGTCTTCGTGTGGCATGTAAATTACCTCATAGAGATTTAGGATAGGAAATAAGGAAATAAGATGTCTTCATCTGATCTACAAATTTATTGAATGAAATTTGGAGATTAATGTCCCTTAGAGTTTTTTTTTTTGACAATTTTGAGGTTCATTAGAGGTCCCATCATTAGTTATTTTAACCGAATATATTAAATCAAATTCTCAGTATGTAACAAACATTTATAACTCTATAAAAACATGTGACATACATATTTCATAATCCATAATGATAAATAATACACAGTATAAATCACTTCTTACAGAACTGCCCAATTCAGACCACCGATAAGGTTGTAAGTTACAGGCCCTAGATTTATAAAAGGGGGTTACATAGTAATGACAAGATAAACGCAGTGGAGTGATGGGTATGAAATAATACTTTTATTTTACAATAAAAAAGTTGATATTGACAAGTGTAAACATCGAATCCCAGAACAATGCATTCGAGCAAATAGTATAAAATAAAATTAAGACTGAACTTTTAATCCATAGTGGGAGTTGAATTACTGTCATCATTTCCTGTATAGGGATGATGAATGTAGTGATAAATCAATCAAAAGGTCTACATAGTAACTAGTACCCCTTACCACACCTCAGGAAAGGGTTTCGAACCAACAATGAATAATCGTGGGTGGAGTAATTGGCCGCAAGCCTCGAATGTATAACTTTTCACGAACCGAGACTTCTAGAGACCCAATACATTATATAAAATAGGGAAGTAAATAAGCATCATACTGAGAAATGTTTCATAACTTACGAATATGAGGAATAAGAAAAAATAAATCCAAGGTCATGACCTTGCCACAGGAATTTCCCTACCTCTGCAAATGGAGTATTTCAACCCATCAACTCTAAGTATATTCTAAGGGTAAATGTAGGCTTCTCGATCGGAAGTTCTTTAGCACAGGGTTAGGTGCTCAGAACAAATATATATGAACTAGGAATATTAAACAACTACAATATGTGAAAGGAGTTTGCATATAATGGTATAACCACTGTGATACAGTCAACTCAATACTTGTAATAGACCTTACAATATAGAGTCATATGGAGTGGGGATTCGATACCCTCGCAGAAAAATACCAAGCCAATAAAGACTAAGAAGTGATTCATTACATAAAACTATTCAGGAATGGCTAATTCGTAAAGGATCCCCGTAAATACACTAGTTCAAAGACTAAGAACTAGTGGAATGGACAAGGCGAAAACTCCCTTCAGAAAAAAAATGTGCAATTACAGTGCTAATACGCTGATTGGTCTATGAGAACTTACACTTCAGAAGCTATAGGAAATTCTAGACTGCCAAAACTTCCTCCTCTGATGTCGATGACATCACTATCATTGTTACTAACTGCAATGCCAGGAATGAGTAATGCACAGGACAAAACTGGAGGAGAGGGTTTCAATGATCAACCTTGATTTTTACCAATGTAGTTTTTAATGCATATTTACGACCAGGTACAGTGTCATGTGATACATTGGAGGTGGTGCTTCTTGTATTGAACACAACGACCGAGCATTAACCCTGGAAGGGACTAGGTGCAAGTATTCATTAATAGTTTGGGCAGAGGTTTAATTCGACGCCTGACAAACCTTCTATTGACCTCACACTAAGTTATTGCAAATAGAAGAGTTACTCAGTTAGGGTTACATAGGACTTTTGTGAAGTATGGGATAACTCTGGTGGTTAATATTTTGCATGTCATATATGTGATCATATCATTAAAGTGGTTTCACAGATTTGGTAAGGGAAGTAGTAACAATAAAGCTATCCACATATAATGACTGTATGTCTTTCGAATTAAGTTGTTCAAAGAGAAAGAAGATTTTAATGTCTCTAAGAATATTTTTATTTTTTTTGGGTAAATTTTGGAAACATTACATATGCTATCAGAGAAAAGGTTGCAACACTTGGACCTTAAACAAAGACAAAAATGTTTTCTTAGCACATGTTTTTTGGTTTATGAAAAAACTAACAAAAAAATTATTGTTACAAATAGAAAAAGCTCTATTTCTGTCGTGATCATGGTAGCATAGAATGAATCTGAGACTAGACTCGAGGAGAGTCCTAATAAAATACCTCCTGAAGAACAAAGGAAAAACAGTGACGGGATTTCACCTATTGAGGTTCTCGAAACCATGAGAAATTGCATTGTGGAATTGCAAGTTTTCAAAGAAGACAATGAGAAACTGAAAAAGGAACAACAAGAACAACATGAAATAAATGAAGTACTGTTGTGTATCATTGTAACAAAGAATATCCTGAAGGAAAATAATGAGGAAGAAGAGTTCAGTAAAAGGACCTCCAAAAATTTTAGTCCTGAAGGAGAAAAATGGGACAACTCTTCCGAAGGTACACCATCAACAGAAGATAAAACAACCTACAGGAAGCCTCTACGGTGGGAGATGTCAGAAGAAGTTTACATCGGATCAATGCATCCATGGATGGATGACAAGATGATCACTAGTCCACTGTAGTGGAAGTTGAAGGTAAAGTTAACAATACTTGTGTTTCTGTATTAATTGATCGAGGAGCTACTTTGAGTTATATTGTTCCTAGTGTAGTGGATTCAAATAAACTTAAAAAAACAAGACATGAAAAATCTTGGCTAGTACAACTCGCAAGAGGAACAAAAAGAAAAGTATCTAATTTTATTTCTGACTATGAGTTCAGTTTAGGTGGTCAAAACACAAAGATAAATATGAATATTCTTTCATTAGGGTTTTATGATATACTTATCGGAATGGACTGGCTAGAAAGGAATAAAGCAATTTTAGATTGTTATGAAAAATAAATTGAGTATAAAGACAAAATGATATTGTCAGGACAATACAAGGAATCCAAAAACCAGTCTCAGTTTGGCAGATTTCAGCAATAAAATTTAAGAAGTGCATGATAAAAGGTTGTCAGATTTATGATATCCAAGTGACAAATCTATTGGAAAAAGAAAATAAGCCTAGCTTAGAGGATTTTGTCGTCTTTCGTTATTTTAAGGATGTGTTTGTTGATGAGATACCTGAATTACCCCCAAGGAGAGAGATACAATTTTATATCGATCTGCTGCCTAGTTCAAATCCTATATCTAAGGCACCCTACTAAATGATTTACCCAAATTAACAAAATTAAATATTCAACTAAAAGAACTGTTGGACAAGAAATACATCCGACCAAGTGTCTCACCATGGGGAGAACCAATCCTTTTTGTTAAAAATAGAATACATAACTCTAATATTATGCATTGATTACATATAGTTAAATAAAATGATGGTTAAGAACAAATACCCCTTACCTACAATGATCTGTTTAATCAAGTAGGTGGGGAAAATATTTTTTCTAAATTCGATTTAAGATCTGGTTATCACCAAGTTAGAATAAAAGATGAGGACATAAATAAAACAACATTTAGAACAAGATATGGACATTATGAATTTGTGGTTATACCGTTTGGTCTCACTAGCACACCAACAACTTTTATGTGTTTAATGAACAACATTTTCAGTCAGTACTTGGATAAGTTTGTTTTGGTATTTATGGACAATATCCTAGTGTATTCTAAAATAGAATAAGAACATGAAGAACATCTAAGGATAGTATTACAAACTTTAAGAAAACACAAAGTGTATGTTAAATTCGACAAATGTGACTTTTATCAAAAGAAAATACAATACGTTGGACATGTAATATTTGAAGAAGGTATTGCAGTCGACCGAGAGAAAATAAGAGCCATCATGGAATGGTTGATCCCTAAAGATGTAGAAAACATCTATTCATTAATGAGAATCACCGGATATTACCGTAGATTTATAAAGGGATTCTCCAAGATTGCATACCCTATCACATCTTTACAAAAGAAGGGAACCAAATTTAATTGCTCACAAAAATGTCAGAAAATTTTTAATAAGTTAAAGGAATTTTTAACAACCACACCCATTTTAAAGGAAGCAGACCCAGATAAAGACTTCATAGTCTGTGTGGATGTGATTAAAGAATGTTTTGGAGGTTTTCTAACTCAAAAACGACACACTATTTGTTATTAATCCCAAAACCTAAAAGAGCACGAATGAAACTATGTCACTCATGACTTAGAGTTAGCAGATGTCATCCACGCATTAAAGATGTGGCGACACTATATAACAGGCATAAAATTTTTGTTGTTGACTCATAACAATGGTGTGAAATTTTTGTTTACTGAACTAGACCTTAGTGCAAGGCAAGCAAGATGACCGACCTTGTTGAGAGAATTCGACTTCGAGGTAAGACACATCAAGGGTAAGGAAAAATAGGTGGCAGATTCTTTAAGTAGAATAATTCATGGGTTGTTTGAGATGAACATTAGCAGGGATGAAAGTGACTTTGAGCAAAGGATAAAGGCTGCAAGTAATAATGATAAAAAATACATTAAAACAGTGGAAGATTTACAAAATAATCTAGAAAATTTAGACAAAACAGATCTAAGTTTGGACAAAAATGGTCTACTAAGATTCAAAAACAGATTATACATACCAGATTCTGCTGAATTAAAGTTAACAGTTTTGGACGAAGTACACAAGAAACCATATTTTGGTCATCCAAGATATTAGAAAACGGTAACAACACTAAGGAAGTTATTTTATTGGCCTAATATGAAGGGAAAAACAACATAATACTTATCTAAGTGCCAAGAATGTCAACAGGTGAAAGATGAACACCAGCACCGAGTCGACCTGTTGCAGCCTCTACCTATGTCAGAATGGAAATGGGAGACTATATCATTGGATTTTCTCACAGGTTTGCCTAGAATTGAAAAACAAAATGATCAATTATGGTAGTAATTGATAATATTAGTAAGTCTTCACACTTTATTCCTATAAAGTCTACTTTTAAAGCCATTAACATTGCTGAAATATTCATGAAAGAAATTTTTATATTGCATGGTATTCCTAAAATGGTGATTTTGGATAGAGACGTAAAATTCACATCTACATTTTGGAAAGAATTGTTTGCAGGGTTAAATGCTAACTTGAATTTCATCACAAGCTACCATCCACAAACAAATGGGTAGACCGAACAAAAAACCAAATCGTGGAAGATATGCTATGAATGTACGTAAGGATGAAACCAAGAAAGTGGGAAGACTACCTGCACTTGGTGGAATTTGCGTACAACAATGGTTACCAGACATCAGCTAGGATGAGACCCTTCAAAGTACTGTATGATAAAAAGTGTACAACTTCGATTAGCTGGGATAACCCAGTTGACAGACTCATGGTGGGACCAGAAATGGTCTAAGAAATGGAGTGTATGGTAAGAAAGGTACAAGATAATTTAAAATAAGCACAAGACAGCCAAAAAAGTTACGTAGACCTGAAAAGAAGACATGAGGAATTACAAGTGGGAGACCACGTTTATTTAAAAGTCCAAGCCAAAAGAAGTTCACTAAAGCTAGGAAACTGTTCCAAGTTGACACCTAGGTTTTCTGGCCCTTTGGAGATCTTAGCTCAAATTGGACTAGTGGCATACCAACTTGTACATCCTGCAAATCTGAAAATTCATAATGTATTTCATGTTTCTTTGTTAAAAAATTATGTTTATGATCATACTCACATGATCAATTGGAACATAGTGCAGGTGGAACCAGAAGGCGAGCTCCAAGTGGAACCTATATGCATTTTGGACAATAGAGAAATAGAACTATGGAACAGAGTCGCCACCCAGGTAAAAGCGCAATGGAAGCACTTAGTCCCAAGGAAGCCACTTGGGAATTGGAGGGAGATTTGCAGAAATCTCATCCAACCTTGTTCCAAGAAATGAACGAACACTGAGGAAAATGTTGCACTAAAGGTGGAAAATATGTGATATCCCCCAAAATAAATTATTATTAATTCTGAAAATACTTAGGAATTTATTTCAATTTTTGGTAAATTCAAAATTGAAAATTATTGCCATTTATGGAAATTATGAATTTCGAATTTTGTTAATTCTAATTTATTATTATGATTGTTGGGAAAAGATTTGATTTTCCCAACCAACTCTTGACTATGACATATGTAAGAAACAAATATTCTTATAATTATTGCTGAGAGACAAATGGAACAACCAAGTTGAAATCAGTTGACCATGACTCCATGAGTGGGGAACACGTTGGAACTACCTCAGGGTTGAATGTTAGAAGTGGAAAATCAAGAATTTGGCCATTAGCAACCCCTGAAATTTAGGGATTTGTAAATCTGTGAAAATTACCAAGGGGTAAAGACTTAGGCACAAATGTTTTTGGATATATAGCATATAGGAGGAGGCAGGATGTTGCCTAGTATGTAGGGGGAAATAATTATCAGTTTTTGTTATGAGCACTGCTTTCTGAGTGTGAGGCAAGGAGAAGTTTTTTGAAACTCAAGAAGGACTATATATAAGGAGGATTTATAGAGTTCCCCCTCATGGATTCATGGTCAGGATAGGGGGTGAACAGAGAAAGTAGATTAGATGTTCCATTTTTTGGTTAGGTGGAACTTGGTTGTTCCATTT
>JZKD02S0709275.1:175363-193259 GCA_000966675.3 Picea glauca | reverse complement strand
TATATATATATATATATATATATAGTTGTTGTACAAAATTTTCATAACTACTTACACACCTAATTACTCATAGGACAAGATTATCAATGCTTGGACACATGAGAAAAATTGAGTAAATCCTCCATTATTATGACTATGTCAATGGCATAAAATTGTACAGTTCAGTTATTCCACAAACGAAGTTATTTTATACAAAAACATAGGAGAAAGGATTAAGTGAATTAAAACACATATAATGTGTTCTCTCTTCCAACATCGGACCAGTAATTAAATCAGTATTCAAACTCTAAAAAAATGCGATGATCCATAATTATTAATAGTGAAATTAAGATCCAATGCGGGGTTTTCCCCTCTATTTCTCCTTATGGATTGAAGATACGAGTAACCAGTTTGATAGGAACCTCATGTGAAATCTAATAGGATAAGATTATCCTAGGTGACACCTGTATCACTTGAATGAAAACCTGGATGGTTATTTTTCCTCTGAACTCTATAAAGTGGAACTCGAGTATGTTTCGAGTGGGGTGCCCTCGTAAATACCCAAGCCATCGAGCGATATAACACTATAAGAGAAGAATAAGAACATTAGTAACAGAGTTATGAAAAAAAAACAACAAAAGTAAATATGAAATACAGAGTAATGGTCAAAACAATTTCGCCCAATTAAATTATTTTAGTTCTTTAAATATGAAAAATCACTTAGCTTGAGGATGACGTGGGGTTCCTTGTCTCATCATCAACGCTGGGCGATTTGTCCATAAATTAAGGGGAGGAGTGGGTTATGAATTGAATGATGGGTACCCTCGCCACATAAACAGGGGTCCCATCATTAGCTATTGTAACCAAATATATTAAATCAAATGCTGAGTATGTAACAAACATTTAGAACTCTGTAAAAACGTGTGACATACATATTTCATAATCCAGAATGATAATAATACACAGTATAAATCACTTCTTACAAAACTGCCCAATTCAGACCACCAATAGGGTTGTAAGTTACCGCCCCCAGATTTATAAAAGGGGGTTACAAAGTAATGACAAGATAAATGCAATGGAGTGTTGGGTATGAAATAATACTTTTATTTTACGATAACAAAGTAGATATTGACAAGCATAAACATAGAATACCAGAAAAATGCATGAGCAAATTGTATAAAATAAAATTAAGATTGAAGTTTTAATCCACAGTGGGAGTCGAATGATTGTAATCATTTCATGTATAGGTATGATAAATGCATTGATAAATCAATCACAAACTCTACACAGTAACTAGTACCCCTTACCACACCTTGGAAAAGGGTTTCAAACCAACCACGAATAATCGTGGGTGGAGTAATTGGCTGCAAGCCTCAAGTGTATAATGTTTCACGAACCAAGACCTCTAGAGACCCAATACCTGATCTAAAACAAGAAAGTAAATAAGTACCATACCGAGAAATGTACCATACTTCATCTAAAACAAGGAAGTAAATAAGTACCATACGAAGAAATGTTTCATTGAAGGGATCAAAATTGAGGTCTTCATTGCCCTTCAAGGGCCTTGTAGCCCTTCATAGAAGGGTTTAAAATTATTTTCAATGCAAATGAAAATTAATATAAAAAAATACTTGTCAAATTTGAAATAGAAATTATTTGATATTTTTTCATTTGAAGGGCAATGAAAAATTTCTTAATATATTCACTTTTCATTGTTTTTATGGGTTGTAAATTTCCTTATTAAGATATACTTTTTATTTTTTTATTGTTTCTATAAGTTTTTTAGTTTATTAGTCATTTCCCCTATATTTTAGTAATAAAAAAAGAATGTTAACAATCTTTCTATATCTTAGTAATAAAAAAAAAATGTTACCAATTTTTCATATGTAAGTCAGTTCAAAAAAAGAATTGTTATAGTTTTTTCTAAAATACAATCCTATTTTTATGGAGCTAATGCATGCATGCATATTCTATTTATTAAAATAAAAGAGATGAAAGATCAAATGGTGAATTCTCTAAACACCAGCAATAACTAGTGTTGTGAATTGGAAGTGAATTATCCGAACACCCAACAACAAATAGCATTGTGAATTCGAAATTGGAAGATATGTTATTATACATTGTGCAACCCTTCCCAAGTTCTCTATCTTTGTTCTGCTAATTTTCAAACAGACAATTTTCAGTTTGGTTAGATTTGTGTTAATTTATTTTATTGTCTTTTAAAATGAAAAATCTCTTATCTTTGTTCAACTAATTTTGGAACAAGGCCATTTTCAGTTTTGCTATTTTCGAACAGGAGTTCTCTATCTTCTTTGTCGATTTATGTTAACTTATTTTATTGTTTTTTAAATGATAAAATCCATAATTCTACCTATGTTAGCAATATCTTAAACAAATACTAATAAAAACATACTTGATTCAATTCCTAATTCTTTTCTTTCTACAAGAAAAACAAAAATAATCTTTGAATATCATTAAGATCACTCGTTTTCTCCCTGCTTGCTTCTTATTCAACACCATGCCTACCGTAAACTTCTTTAGAAGTAGTCACATGAATTTATTCAAAATCCTGTGTGTTTTATTTTAATTAAATGTTGCGATGTGGTTCACTTGATACAAAGATTTGTTATAAGAGAATCGGTCATTTCAATCGCTTCACTTGGGTAACTCACCCCGGTAGGAAGGGGTTAAGCCTCGTCCTTAAGTGAATGCCTTTGTTATGTGAGTGCTTGCGGGGCTGTGTTTTTGGTCGGTCATTATAGTTTTTTTTAGGGTTCGGTCAGTATACAATTCATTCCCTCTATTTTGAATCGGCTGTGTTTTTGGTGGGTCATTATAGTTTCTTTAGGTTCGGTCAGTATACAATTCATTCCCTCGATTTTGAATCAAACGAGAGAATATATACACCCTCATATGTGTTTTAGATAGATATGTTCCTTATGAATGATTTCGGTGTCAGAGGTTATGAATTTTTCCCATGAATTTATTCAAAATACTGTTATGTTTTTTATTTTAATTAATTTATTCAAAATTCTCTGTTTTATTTTTATTTTAATTAATTGTTAATATTTGTAGCTTGTATATTAATTATGTTTTTAATTTTAGTATTAACATATATTTATTTTAATTATATAATTCAAAATTTTATTTTAAATTACTCAAAATGTTTAGTGTTTGTCCATTCATTTAAGATGAGTTTTTTAATACAATATCATCCAGCATGGGTTAGTGTTTTATTAATTTAATATATTTTAATTAATTGTTAATGTGTATCTTGCATATTAATATGTTTATTTTAGTTTTTGTTGATTATTGATTATGTTTATTTAATTTTAATTAATTATTAATTTGTATATATATTTTTATTGATTATAAGTTTATATTTCTTTTAATTTTAGTTAATTAATTATGATTTATTTTAAATGTTGGTCCTTGTCCATTTCATGTGGAAAAGATTATTATCAAATTATATTGTTTTATTGAGAGAATTTGTATCTTCTCCACAAATTTTCATCTTCCTATTAACGTGCAAGAGTGAGTATTTTATTAATTTAATTTATTTTAATTAATTGTTAATGTTTATAGTTTGTATATTAATATGTTTATTTTAGTTTTAGTTGATTATTAATTTATATTTCTTTTAGTTTTAGTTAATTAATTATATAATTATAAGAAATTAATTCAGCTACCAATTACAAATGTTTAACTTTACTCAATAAAAAGAAGAAAAAAACATTTAGTTGAGTTATTATTATGCGCAATATTTTGTTAATTATATTAAATTAAGGAAAATTTGCAATTACTAATAAAAGAATTGATAATATGTACAATTTCTATGAAGTTAGATTTAATAAAATGGAATTTGAAAAATAAATTAGAAATCATTTGAGTATATTATTATGGAATATAATTAGAATGTTTTAATTATAAGTTAAATTTCAACTAGATTAKTGTWGATAAAGATATAATGGAATTGGTAAGAATGTTAAAGATTGTAAAATTTGTTCAYTATAATGTTTATTTTGTAATTGGTAAATCATTATAATGGTGAATTTTAAGATAGATTATTGGATATAATGATATTCTTTGTGACATAATAATTTCTTAATTTCCAACTCTCATGTGCATACATTTATTCAATAATCGATATGATGATGAGCATCCATGGATATGGTGATTTAATATTGATGTATGGTATTAAAATTTAGGGATTGAATAAATAAGTTTCACAAATAGTAACACAATTTATGAAACATGGAGAGGAATGAAGGCAACATGATACTCCATCTTTCATTAGATGGTACAAGTTAAAATGTCAAGATACTTCATTCAATTTTGCAATCTCCAATATTTTTTAGTAATGCATTTAAACTAGTGTTTTATATTAATGTGAAAAAATATTATTATTATATGTATTTAATTAACAAAAATTGAAGTTGTGCCAAATTCTTTGAATTTAATTTAATGATTAATATGTTATGATTGGAGAATAATAAGTTAAGAGTTGATTTTTTTTTATAATGAATGGGTTATAAAATACTTATTTTAAGGGTGAAAATTTAATTGTTTTTTCATTTTCATATGAAAAGAATAATTTATTTTAACATGTCAATTTAGAAGGGTTACAATAAAGTTAGCCCTTTAGTTTGAAATATAATCCTTCCCTTCAAATTTGATTCCTGGGACTCACGACCTTGCCACATAAATTTCCCTACCTCTCTGAATGGAGTATTTCAACCCATCAACTCTAAGTATAATCTAAGGGTAGATGTAAGCTTCTCCATCGGAAGGTATTTAGTGCAAGGTTAGGTGCTCAGAACAAACATACACGAAGCAATAATATTAAACAACTACAGTATGCAAAAGGATTTTGCATATAATAGTATAACCACTTGTGATACAGTCGACTCAGTACTTGTAACAGACCTTGCAATACAGACTCAGATGAAGTGGGGATTCGATACCCTCATAGAACGAGACCACATTTATTTTGAGTTAGACCGAGAGGGTTAAACACAAAGAGAATAAAGACTGATAAGTGAATCATTACAAAAAACTATTCAGGTATGACTAATTCATAAATGAACCCTATAAATACACTAGTTCAAAGACTGAGAACTAGCAGAACGAACAAGGCGAAAACTCCCTTCAGAAAAACAATGAGCAATTACAGTGATAATATGCTAATTGGTGTATTAGAACTTACACTTCAGAAGCTGTAGAAAAATCCAGACTGCCAAAAATTCCTCCTCTGATGCCCAGGACGTGACTTTCAATGTTACTAACCACAAAGCCAGGAATGAGTAATGCACAGAACAAAACTGGAGGAGAGGTTTTCAATGACCAACCTCGATTTTTTCCAATGTAATTTTTAATGCGTATTTACGACTAGGTACAATGTCATGTGATACGTTGGAGGTGGGGCTTCTTGTATTGAACACAACGACTGAGCATTAACCCCAGAAGGTACTGGGTGCAGGTAGCCATTAATAGTCTGGGTAGAGGACCGCCAGAGGTTCAATTCGACGCTTGAAAAACCTTCTAATGAACTCACACTAAGTTATCGCAAATAGAAGAGTTACTCGGTTAGGTTTACAACCATACCCATTAATTACATCCAAATACCCGTCGAGTTAAAGAATCTAACTATTGGTTTAATAGTATTGTTGTTGTTCGGTTTTGACAACTAATTTCGTTGGGGCCCCTCAACGATGCCTGAACCATCAAACACCCTTTCAATACTGTGGTAACCAAGAGTGGGGATCAACCTTAAACTTTGTCCCATGATGGACTTGTATTCAACCAGTTACAATACGCGAAGCCACCTTTAGGTTAAAAGTTGTGATACCCTCGATAAAGAGGTATGAATTGTGTGAACTTTTTGGAATAAGAATCCTTTTGGTGTTTAAAAGGATCATGCCTAAAGACGGTAATTATGCTAATAAGTCTTTTCTATTCAGTTAATGTTGAATGCTACATAGAGATAGATATAGGACTCGGTGGTTTTCTTTTTATAATTTAAACTCTAAACCCCATACTCCCCTTAATGAATGGAATGTTTGAAAATGCTAGTAACTAGGAGACTAGGTTAGTGAATCCATACCTTAGTCTTTTACGTAGGACTTCTGTGCAGTATGGGATAACTCCGGTGGTTAGTATTTTCCATGTGATATATGTGATCATATTGTTAAAGTGGTTACACATATTTGGTAATAGAAGTAGTAACGATAAAGATATCCTATTATAATGACTGTATGTCTTTTGAATTAAGTTGTTTCGAATTAAGTTGTTCGAAGAGAAACAAGATTTTAATGTTTCTAAGAATTTTTATTTATTTTTTTTGGTAAATTTGGGAAACATTACAGCTTGCAGTATTGAGCATTATAAACCATTTTCCTCACCATTTTTTTCATCCTCAACCAAGCAGAGACTTGTTTATATCCTTTAGAATTTGACACCCTATACCCACGAGGGAACATCACCCTGAGTGTCCATCTCCCTAATGCATTTCTTTGCATTGAACATAGGTATGTTCCACTACTAGAACTAGTTTTTCTTACTTGCGACACTCGTTTCCTCCTCTCTATCATAGCATTCATTTGTTATGAAAAAAAAAAAAAGATGGGCGAGAAGGGAGTACTATATTATATTTGGCAGTAGTCGTGTCACCTTTGAGCATAGCACAAAGTTATTGCGTCCATTTGTCACCATAATTTTGGGCTTAGCATGGCCTTAGGAAGTTGAGCTCGTTACAGAGTTATCTCTACCGAATGGTTACTCTTACAGACCCTATGGATAACATTATTGATGCCTCCTGCATCTCATGGTTTCATCATCGAGTCTATGCTTCCAGAGTCTAGCATATTTCTCATGTTCTTGTTCAAAGGAGGTCTATCAACCTGTGTCGGCCACTCCTCAGAACTCTTGACTTTGCATGTAGGCCATACCCTTAGTTTGTCTCAGAGTCACATGATATTGTGGTTCTATCATGCACCTTGGCCCTACTTTCGTCATTGGTAGGTAACCTTGAACCCAACAGTCAACACTTCATCATTGCTTCTTGACTGGATGGTTTCCTTTGTGTTCGAAGGCAAGACATCTATTCACACTTTGGGATTCGTGTAGTTTCTTGGATACCATTAGCATTATTGGTGGTTTCATTGCATTTGTCAGTAGTTTTCATCATTGGATGTTATTCAGAGGGTCTATTATGTGTACCGCTTACACTTGGCACATGTGAAAGACGCACAAGGTCGTTGGTTCGTGAACATGTTCTTTGTTCAATTTCCACCAAATCATGAAGCTCCTTCTTTGTTCCTCGTGCTAACTTATGAGATATTCCTTAATGCTCTCCTTCTAGTGGGTCTCTTTCCATCGACCTCATCTCATTTATTCTTGATATGAGACCTAGAGTTTTATGAGTGCCTTGAAGCTTGCATTCATTAGTGGCAGGCTCTCTCGCCATTGACAGATGGGAATACATCAATGTCTTCTGATCAATGGATTTTTCAGGTGCTCAACACAGACCCCTTTATTCATAATTGTAGGAATGTACTCGATGCCTTGATACCTAATTTCATTATTGGTAGGTTGTCTCATGTTTGTTAATGGTATACCTCAATGACTGGTAATCAAACAATGCCTCATTATGTTCGACCTCAACTCCTTTATTCACATGATGTAGACTTGCACCATTGGTGGATTGTGTAGAAGACTTGAACACATCACTATGTGATCACAACTTTCCTGATTTGTTGCTTCCTTTTCATCAGACCGGTACCTATATGACTTCAGTGATCGTGGGAGATCAGATTGTACTCCATTGTATACAAATATCTTCAGATTGGTTTTGAGACTAGTTTTACTGGGCCGTGTTCGTGACTATGACAACTTTTTGGCATGTAACCGCATTTATATTTTCCCATTCATGGCCACAGACACTTGTTTGGTATATTTTTGACATGGATCTCTAGTGTATTCTATTGGCAGACATGTATGTAAAGTGAGTGTAGAATGTAATGATCAACTATTCTTTCTAGTTGGGTCCCCATGACTCCACTTATGGGTTGTTTATAATGTATTTCGGCCATCGCAGATACTCCTTTGATCTCACACATTAGGAGGCATATGTTATAGCAATATTTGTCTCACCTTATGCAATCTTGCATAGAGGGCCTATTTCCATTTCCCTATGGAGACTTATCATCCCTTTTTTATGAATCCAAAGATAAAAATACATATTTTTCCACATGTACGCACCCTGCCTATTATACAACATGTGTATATGTAGGTTGCTCCACTACAACCCATGTACATTGAGATTTGTGCCAAAAAACGAAAATTAAATGTTGGGTTTCCATGTCACGATAAGAGATCTCTGATCCTTGGCCTTCCATATACTAGAAACATTCCGACTTGACCCTTCAGTTTCATTTGAAGGCTATAAATGGGCCAATTCTAAGCTATGGAAAAGAGGAGAAATCATTCAACTTTGAGAGAAAAGTTACTCTGGAGAAATTACTACTTCATATTGAGTTTGCATCCCTTTTTCCTTTAATTGTGAACACAGTTTTCATCCCCCAAGCTCTTCCCTTATTATTGGAGAACCTCATTGTCTCATTTCCATGAGCTTGCATTTGGTGGAGGATTGAAGTGGTGGAGGCCCAGCTGGAAGGAACTTAGTTTCTTGGTTATGAACTGTGCCGTAACAGAATTTTGTAATGTTATCACTTCTTTTGATCATTCATTAATAGAAATAATCATTTCCCCTCCAATTAATATCGTGCAAATATATGATTATTATTCATGGGCATGTTTGTTAGCTTTATTATTGGATTATTCTATCTAATGTGCTAGCCTTTTATATTATCACTATATGCTTGCTCTTCTTGTTTGTTGAGAACTTGTTGCAGGTATAAAGCTTTGGATTGAAGTGCTCAATTGTGGACATCATCAAACGTTTGGACGCGATAGGCCTCTTTCTTACTCACTTACACATTGGTTTATATAGCATATGTTGGAATTGAGTTTATTTCTGTAGTCATACCTCTCTGTTGTGATTTACCCTAGCCATAGAGATTTTTTCCCTCGTAATACCTATTACTCTCACATTTTTCCTATATTTTCCTCTAATTCTCATCATTTTTTTCTATTGATGTAATTTTCTGCTTCATATTAGATTGTATATTACTGCTAGAAATTACATTTCTTTTCCTACTAAGTGCATCTTCTTTATTGTTTTATTTTCCTTTAATATGTTCTATTTCAAAATCGTACTCACTTAGGAAATCCAAACATCTAGCTTGTCTTGCATTCAAGTTCTTCTGGTTGAAAAAGCATTTAATACTAATATTATTTTTTTTCAAAAAAAATTTATTTCTAATAAGTAGTGTTTCAAAATGTTCAAAGAATGCACAATAGCAGTAAATTACATGAGGTGCATAACTTTCTTCATGATGTTTTAGCTTCTGTGATTCATAGGAAATTACATAATCATATTGAATTAACACTCCCCCTAGCCCTTCCTTTGAGAGATCACTACAAACCACAAAGTACTTATGTGGATATGTTATCCTCAGAATGGGTGTTATTGTTAACAATTGTTTTATCTTTTCAAAGCTTCTTGAAATTTCTGAGTCCATTTAAATATGATTCACTTTTTCCACAAAGAGGTTATTGGATCAACGAGTTTTGAAAACCCCTTTATGAATCTACCATAATACCTTGTAATTCCAATGAAATATCGGACATCTCACACATCCTTTGGTACTAACCAATCTAGGATTGCTTTTACCTTTTCTGGGTCAACTCAACCCTGTTCTCCTAAACTACATGCCCCAAATAATGTACTTTGTCCTCATAAAATTCACATTTACTAAACTTTACATACAATTGATGTTCTCTAAGCGTTTTTAGATCTAATATGAAGTGTTATTCATGTTCCTCTCTGGTCTTTGAATAAAGCAATATGTCATCGATACACATGATCACAAACTTGTCTAAATATTTTCTCAACACATTGTTCATTAAACACATAAACGTAGTAAGTTTGTTTGTTAAAAAAAAGATATTGCTACAAATTACAAACTCATAATGTCCATATCTCATTCAAAAAATATTTTTATGAATGTATTCCTCTTTAATACTAACTTGATGATATCTTGTCCCTAAGTCTATATTTAAAAACATCTTAGCTCCCTCGACTTGATCAAACAATTCATCAATGTGAGGTAAATAATACTTTTTCTTAATTGTCATCTTATTAACTTCTATGGAATCAATGCATAGTATGAATGTTCCATCTTTATTTTTCACAAACAAAATTGGTGCTCCCCATGGAGACATAATAGGTTGGATATATTGTTTATCCATCAAATCCTGGAGCTGCATCTTGAGATCATTCAACTCTAGAATGCTTATCCAGTAAGGGGCCTTAGACATCGATGCAAATCCAGGTACTAAATCTATGGTAAAATCTGTGTCCCGTCTAGTAGGTAATCCTGGAATTTATTTGGGGAACACATCCTGGAATTTACTTAGTACAGGATCCTTAGTTAACACATTTTAAACTATCTCATTCTTAGTTTAGGATATGTTCACAATATATATTTCACATCATTTCCTTACATTCCTTTTTAACTGCAGAGAAGAGAACCATCTTACTGAAACACCTCATGGTATTCCTTTAATTGTCATGCCTTCACCATATTCATATAATCAGTTAAAAGTTTTTTCAGGATAGCTAATAACAACAAAATGTTTTTTAGTCGGTCCATTCATATGAGTAAATTGTAATGACCCTAATTGAATAAATGATTAAAGATTATTAAGTAAGATCTAATTAAAGGAATAATTGAGGATTAACTAAGTAATAATAATCAAACTGAAGATCACATTTAATGACCTGTGACATAAATTTAAGGGAAAAAAAAATGAGATAACAGGAATTGCGTATGCAGTAGAGGGTGGCATATGTAGGGCGAGAAGCCCAGAAATCCTGAGATGATAAAAATATTAATGAAGGGATGAAGGACAGAGGACAGGGGTGGTTGTGAAGTAAATGCGTGAGTCGGCAGAGAGGAATAAGGGACGGGAAGAGGGGGATGTGTGCACCATTCGACAGAGGGGGGAATGGATGCTGTGGACTGGAATTGCTAAGCCAAATGTATTGGCAGAGAACTATTGTATTCTGCGGTGAGAAGAGAGTTCTGCACTATTGTGTTTTGTCGTGAGCAGAGAGTCGTTGGACGGTTATGTTTTTCCGTGAGAAGAGAGCCTCTGGACGGTTGTGTTTTGTTGTGAGCAGCGATTTTCTGTGCACCGTTGTATTTTGTGGACTGTTGGCTTGCAGTGAGCAAGGAGTAGAGTTCCTGGTTGAGATTTTATCCGGGGAGGCACCAGGTTGCTGGAGGTTTTGGGCACGGGTCCCAAGATATCCATAGATATCCTGGAGATAGGTAGTTTTCCTAGTTGGCAGGGAGGACAGTAGTTTTGGGTAGTTATTTTCCGGTTTGTGGCAGGGTTGATCTGTGTAGCAGGGAGCAGAAAGGCAGCAGCAAGGAAAAGAGGCAACATAAATTAGCATCAGATACAGGTACTTGTTAAGTTATGTATTTATTTCATTCTGCCATGAATTTAGTATTTATTGATAAATCTAAGTTGTTGAAGTTGCTGTTATAAAATTCAATATCATGCTATGAAGTTCTGTTTCAGTTTACTTTCATAAAATGTTTTGGAAACTTAATGATGTTTAGAAATATATGGGCATTACATATGGTATCAGAGCATCTTAGTTCAAAATCTGGGCCTAAGGGCCAAAACCCCGAGTGTTAACTCCAACCACGCTTAAACTACAAAAAAAACATGTTCAGTTTGACCCAATATGACTGATATAGTACCTGAAAATATACTCAGGTAGTATCCCTTCATTATCCAAGCAAATGATCTCATATATGTATCACAAGCACCTGCTTTAGGCAATATCCTGTAACTGGATTATGTATGGTTACTACAGTTTTAGTCTGAATATTCAATGGAATGCCCTTTAAATTAAGTGGCGGTAAACCAGATAGTTTGAAGGATCACTTCCCACAAAATGGCTACCATTAAAGCAGCCCAATAAAGCTATTAAGCACGAAAAGAGAGTTGATAATTTAATTGTATTTGAGCAATGATTTTCAATGAAGTTTCGGGTAAGATAGACACCTGAAATCGATGAAAATATCGAAGGGAAGCTTCTATTGAAGGCTTGAAACTGGTAAGATTCAATGACTACACAAACCATACTAAATAAAATGAAAAAAGACAATTGCGGGACCTTGAAAAGGCCTATTTCATGTCAAAATTACATAAATGGGGGAAACTGCCGATGCACAATCGGAAAAAGGAAATTTAGCAGACTTATACCGCGCAGGAATAGTGTGAACTATTTGCCTATATTAAGCCTCGATGATTGTAATAATGAAATATAGACCCATAAAAATTTCAACCGTGCCAAGAGAGAAATTTTAACACTACGTAATGTTTCGTGCAACTAATCGATTTTCCAAAAGAAGAGTTGTTTGTTACACGGGAGAACAGATCTGCGCCGTCAGATCTCGGGCAAAATCCCGTCAGCCGTCAGACCTAGAAACGTTGTGCGGGGTTTAATCCCCAACGTGCATAGGAGGAGTCCCGAAAGAGTCATCGGGAAATCTGAGTCATCGGGGTTTTGTTAAGTCTAAGAATCGAGACTTTGTGGTTCTCGAAATCCCGAGAGCGAATCGTGGCCGTTGATCTCAGCAGGAAACCTGTCAGCGTTTTGGGGAGGCGTCGAGATTTTACCATCGGATATTTTAGGAGTGTAGAACCGTTGCATAATGAAATCGTGATTCGCGATTTTTCGATAGGATCGGAACCATCCAAACGGTAGTGATGCGTGTCGGAAGATCCCGAAGAGTTGTGAAATTGGGGTTTTCGGAGACGTGAGACTTGTGTAGGTTGAAATCGTGATACGCGATTTCCCGATCAGATCTGGACCATCCATTGTGTGTGACGCGTGTTAGGAGATGCTGAAGAGTCGTGGATCAGGAAATTGGGGTTTTCGAAGACAAAGAAACCACATCTCTGGGAATCACGATCGGCGATATCCTAACAATGACATAAGCGTGGTGGGACCACTATAGTCAGAATGGAAGACAGGTGTCCGTCATCTGGGAAGAGTTGGGAAATCCATGGGAAAATCTCGACACAATCACAGCTGTCCATCTGTGGGACAGGTGGCAACCATCGAAAACCATCGGCGTTTGGCCCATCGGGAAATCGGGAATCCCGGAGACATGATGTTTAAGAAGTTTGAATTCGCGATCCGCGAAACCCCGATGAGTGGGGGCCAGTTGTCATCACAGCAGAGGAGAAGGACAGAGGCATAGTGGGGGCCAGCTCTCAGCCAACCGGGGAATCGGGTTGTCGGGATTTTAGAGGGCAAGGAATACTCGCATGATGGAGTCGCGATTCGTGATATCCCGATAGGAGTTATGAACTGTCCATCAGCAAGGATGCGTGGCATGAGATCCTAACGAGTCGGTGTTTGGGGGCATCATATTTTTCAAGGGTAAATAAATTGTGCAACAGGAAATCGCGATCCATGATTTCCCGACACGGTCGGAGCCGTTCGATTGGAGGGACGCGTGTCAGAGGATCTGAAGGAGTCTGGATTCATCATTTCGAGGTTTTTTCATACATAGGAATCGTTGCATTAGAAGTCAAGATTTCGCGATACCCAATAGAGCTCACACGTGAATCACAGATCGAGAAATCGGGAATCCTAAGGACGCGCGCGCGTTGACATTGCGAATGACGAAATGCTGAAATCCCGATAGGGTGATACAAGGCCACGGTCGTGGGGGCGGTCATATGGACCAAGCTCGTAGTAAAAGGGGCTAAAAAATAAAAGGGCCCATCGGAAAAGTTGAGCACAAAATCCCGATAGGAGGGTTTATGGTAACAAGATTGTGAGCACGGTCGTATGGACCAAGGTATAGTCAATAAGGGGCTAGCTCATAGAGACTGAGCCCATCGCGAATCGGGGTTTGGAGAAGTAAAGATTTCACGACAGCAAAAAGTACGAAACCCCGATACAGAGTCAGGGATAAGTCATGGTAGGTACAGAGGCCATGATGAACACGTGGAACCCATGCGTGCCTGAATCCTTGGGCGCTCGTTTAGTTTTTTTTTATTTTATTTTTAAAATTGTTAAAAATAATATAAAATAAATTAAATAATTAGTATAAATAATTTACATATAAATAAGGTTAAGTTAGTTTAAATTAAAGTAAAGCTAACTTGGGTTAAATTAGTGTAATAATAATTCAGCTATGTTATTAAAATGTAAGGTTAGTCTACCTTGAAGTTGATGATTAACCAAGCTTAGATGCTTAGTCCTAACCCAAAACCGATCCAATTCCCCTGATGGAGTAATGTTTGTTTACAGACAAGTAAAGAAAACTTACGCCCAACCCTGTTTCTAAGTTTAAGTAGCACCAATATGAAACGTCCTTGAACTCACCCAGACAACTTTGGGGTGATACAGGTTAAGTCATACAAGATGGTCAGGACTCGAAGGGGTCGAGGCAGGGGAGTGTCGTCACGGGCACCACCGATGCCACCCACACCATCAACACCACCAACACTATCAACACCACCGACACCATCAGCACCACCACCACCATCGCCCGAACTAGCCCTCATACTGTGCTCGTTGGAAGCCATTAACGAGACTTTGAAGGGGTGCCAACCAGCAGGAACTGAAGTTGAACCCCCACCATCTGGAATGGGTAATCCAGAAGCATCAAGGAAATCAAGGGGAGAATTTCCACCTGAAGACATCACGCGAGAATTGCAGAAGATCAAACTTCCAGAGTTTGTCGGAGGTCGCACCAGTGAACGCGCAGAAGCATGGTTGGAAGGCATGACAAGGTGTTTTGCCTTAAGGGACTATGCGTCCAATTCAAAGGCAAGGATCACAATTTTTCAGTTAAGAGACAACTCCTTGAACTGGTGGGGCAACTTGGAAAGACAACTACACCTTACCCGAGACACAGTATCTTGGGAACTTTTCGAGGAGAGGTTCCGAAGGAAATATCTACCAACGTACTACGAGGAGAAACAAGTAGGGGCATTTCATGCCTTAGTACAAGGAAATATAACTGTGAAAGAATACGAGATCAGGTTCATGGAACTGGTTAAGTATGTTTCGTATATGGACAATGACCAGTGACAGGCAGAGCGCTTCATTTATGGATTGAACCCGAAAATAAGAGCTATGGTGCGGATGTGGAAACCGTCTTCAGTAGCGGAGGCGGTAGAAAGTGCGCGTTATGCGGAAGAACACATGAACTTAATAGGGGGTATAAGGTCGACATTTCCACATCGTCCTGGATTCATAGGAAAGACCCCGAGGACATTTCCAAAGGGAGGGGGCTCAATACCACCATCTTATGGTAATAGAGTCGTGCTAAGGACAGTAGCTGCAGGGATTTCAATGGAAACTAGTGCAACATCTCGTTCTCCACCAACAGTGCAGACAGGCCCACAACCATCTCTAGGAACAACTAGTAGGGGTAGGGGTTCTAGGGGAAGGAACTCGTTTAGGAATCAGTCACATAACAGTGCACCGGTTCAATCTCGTATTGCCTGTTGGAGATGCGAAGGACCCCATTACGAACGGGACTGCCCATAGTTACAATCAGGGTTTGTGCATAGAGATGGAAAGGCACCAATGGGGAGGTCAAATAGAAACCATCAGATTTACGCAGTGGTTAATAACCGCCAGGCCGAACATCAATCCACCGTGGTGGATTCATCAGGTACGCTAAATCATATTATTGTTAAAATTTTGTTTGATTCTGGTGCAACAGATAGTTTCATTTCACCATCTGCATTAGAAAAGAGTGGGATGACAGCCTATGAGCACGATGACTTTAAGAAACTCGAGATGGCTTCGGGGGAAAAACAAGCTATAGGACCTAGTGTCGATAATTGTATAGTAGACCTAGGAGTGTGCACTACTAGGTTGAAGGTATACGTCACTGCTCTTGGGGCATATGACTTAATCATTGGAATGAATTGGTTAGCATCTCATCGAGCTTTGATAGTTTGCTTCGCAAAGAAGGTGCTTTGTGTCAATGATGAAGGAAAACCGATAGAGATTCAGGGTGTAGAGAGAAAAGTGTCATTACGCTTTATATCAACTATGAAGGTCAAGCGATGCTTGAGACAAGGGTGTCGAATTTATGTAGTGGAAGCAATGAATGAAAGGAAGGGACCCTCATTGGGTCAATACCCAGTATTGCCAGAATTTCAAGATGTATTTCCAGACGAATTACTAGGATTACCTCCTGAGAGGGAGCTTGATTTTACCAATGAGCTAAAACCTAGTGCAGAACCAATATGTAAGACTCCATATCGAATGACAGCGCCAGAACTTTGTAAATCGCAAATGCATTTGAAGGAGTTACTAGACTTAGGGCTAGTAAGGCCCAGTGTTTCACCCTGGGGCGCACCAGTAATTTTTGTAAAGAAGAAGGATGGATCCTTACGACTATGTATATACTATAGGGACTTGAACCATGCTACAGTGAAAAATAGGTACCCAATGCCATGAATAGATGACCTCTTGGATCAGATGAAAGGAGAAGCAATATTCTCAAAGATCGATTTGCGATCTAGATATCATCAGTTAAGGATTAAGGAAGGTGATATCCCAAAAACTTCCTTTCGAACTCGGTTTGGACATTACGAGTTTTTTGTAGTACCTTTCGGATTGACCAATGCACCAGCAGTGTTCATGAGCCTCATGAACGACGTATTCTGGAAGTACTTAGATCGATTTGTACAAGTTTTTCTAGATGACATTCTCATCTATTCCAGGAATGAAAGAGAACACGAGGAACACTTGCGAGTAGTATTGTCTTGCCTTAGGGAGAACAAACTGTATGGGAAGCTGTCGAAGTGTTTCTTCTTCCAGAAAGAGATCCACTATTTAGGTCATATCATTTTAGGCAAAGGAATCTCGGTGGACCCAGAAAAGGTAAAGGCCATTATGGAATGGCCAGTGCCGAAAAATGCACATGAGGTGAGAAGCTTCATGGGGCTAGCGGGTTATTACCAGAGATTTGTGGAAGGATTCTCAAAAATATCGAAATCCATCACCACCCTGCAACGCAAAGGGGTCAGGTATGAATGGACAACAGAACGTGATAGCGCATTCATTGAGCTTAAGAGTTTTCTAACTAGTGCACTAATTCTACGAGTGCCATATATGGAAAAGGACTTCATGGTCTCCATGGATGCCTCAAAACAAGGGTTGGGGGCCGTGCTAATGAAGGATGGAGGAGTGATAGCTTATGCATCACGAAATTTGAAGAAGCAGGAAGAGTTATACGCGACTCATGACTTAGAGTTGGCAGCTGTAATGCTAGCTCTGAAACTTTGGAGACACTATCTTGTGGGGCGAACTTTTGAGCTCAAGACGGACCATCAAAGTTTAAAACACCTCTTCACTCAAAGAGATCTGAACGCCAGGCAAAGGCGATGGAGTGAGTTTATGAGTGAGTATGATTTTGGTATTTCATATATAAAGGGAAAGGAAAATGTGGTCGCATATGCCTTGAGTAGGAGACCACATATTTTCTCCTTGGTGACCTTAAAGGTCAGTCTGAGGGAACATGTGTTGGCACAACTACTAGGATATAATTGGTATTTAAAGGTTACTTCAAACCTCCAGAGCGGGAGACAATTAGAACAAAATTATGAAGGATATAGTCTAGAAACAGATGGATTGTTAAGATATCGAGGAAGGATGTATATCCCGGAGAATGGGGATATTAGAAGCATCATACTGAAGGAAGCCCATAGATCACTTTATTGTGCGCATCCG
>JZKD02S0709275.1:133318-171369 GCA_000966675.3 Picea glauca | reverse complement strand
TTACTGAAGTTGTTGTTATAAAAGTCAATATCATGCTATGAAGTTTTGTTTCAGTTTACTTTCATAAAATGTTTAGGAAACTTAATGATGTTTAGAAATATATGGGCATTACATAAATCATAATATCCTAAGGGTAAAATGTTTAAATCTATCTTAGTCTCCATTCCATCCATAATTAATGTACAATATTTTACCAACTCAACAACCTTTTATTTCATTCTTGTAGCTAACTAAGCTAGACAAAACATTTTATGTTTGATTTTCTCGATTTTACAACCTTCTACTATTGTAGGTGAAACATAGCTTAAACTTGCACCAGGGTCTATCAAAATGGTTACATGTTTCTCATTAATTGTACCGTATATTGCCACCATGGAAGATTGATGGTTATCCTATCGATTTTCTAGGAAAACATTGATCTTATGTGTCCATATAGAAATTCAGTTTACTATTGTTGCCTCCTAAAGGTTTTGTACTATCTGATTTACATTTTTATTTAGAGGAAAGTCTCTATATATGTGAAGTTATTTACAACCCCAACACTGAAGTGGCAGCCTAACTGTCTTATTTACTAAATCTGCATGTTTACTACTATTTTGATCTGACACACATTGTTTTCCATTGAATCTATTCCACTTAACAGGTGCACCATGTGATGGTTGTCGTGGATACTTGAATTGTTTCTTCTAAGGATCATACTTGTCTTTGTTCCTATTATGCCATGTTTTTATGTTTTCATACCAATGTTTGAATTCAATGGAAAATAACTTGGTGTGCCTTATTATTTCAACCATTGTCCTAAGATTAAGGGACTCTATTTTATGCATGCAAGGTTAAGGCAGATAACACATGAATCAATGAAATTTTTCCTTCTCTTCTCCAAGGTATTATACATATCTCATAAAATTCATGAATTTAATGAAAAATTCCTCTACAAACATCTATCCTAATTTAATAACATGGAACTCGTTTTCTTTTTCTTCATATTACCATTATGCTAAACACTTTTGTTTAAAATACTTTTTGAATATTTTCCAATTCAGTTCACTGCTCCTAATTTTGTTCACTAATTTAGTCTCGTACCACAAAATG
This sequence comes from Picea glauca, assembly GCA_000966675.3. Classification (NCBI taxonomy): domain Eukaryota; kingdom Viridiplantae; phylum Streptophyta; class Pinopsida; order Pinales; family Pinaceae; genus Picea; species Picea glauca. The sequence continues at coordinate 170,277 of JZKD02S0709275.1, read as the reverse complement.
GTAGCTTTACCATTCAGTTGGTACACAACCAACCTATCCCTCAAATTCCCTGGGTAATTGTAGGTTTGAAAATACCTTCCCATGTTTGGAAGAAAACATTGTGTTCCCTCCTCAGACTCACCATAAAAAATCAAAGGTCTAATATTTTTAAACTCACCAAATAATTCATTGTCACACCAATTTATTTTCTTGGTTTTGGGTACAGTTTTATGTAAATTAATACTTATTTTAGAGTTTTCATAACTACTTCCCTTTGTTAACAACTATGTTTTATCACTAATTGTTGGATGGTCTTTTTGCTTATGTGACTCTTCATTGGAAAATTTGTTTTTAGCATTGTTGGAAGTTTTTCCTACGTTTATGTTCTATTTTATTTCAATCATATTTTTTAGTAGGAATTCACTAACTTATTCATGTTATTTAATATATTTGAGCAATGTTTCATTATCTTCCTTGATACTCTGTAATTATTCCTTTACGCTACGTGTTGGATATGAATTTTGGATAAGTTTTGTTAAGTTTTTGAATTTGTGCCAGAATAAGTCAAAGAATAAAACAAAGATAGAATATGGACCAAAGGGTAGAGTGGGAAACAAACCTTGAGGATTCAAAGCACATGATAGAAGGAGTTGCGACAGAGTGATGCACAAAAGTCATAAAGTAGTTAGGATTTTGAGACAATTTATCCACATTGTAATGGGCTTATCCCTATTTCTATGTATAAATATTTGAAGGGTTGGGATAGATAGGGGGTTCAACATATGAGAAGTTCTTAGTGATTTTGCATAATTTGAGTCAAGCATTCATAGAATTTTTGAGGCATGATTAAGGAGTGAGACTCACACTGTAGAAGAATGACTAGGCATCTTTGGGTAATGTTATTGTTGTATATTTTGCAGCGCAGTGTGTAGTTATAAGAATATTATAAATGACTAAAAAAAGAATCCAACTGTTGTGGACGTAGCCCAAATTGTGTGTACCACATTAAAATCTTGTTTCATGATGTGTTAATTTTTCATGTTCAAATGTTTACTGTTATTGTTCAATGATGATGAATGCTTAATTATTTTGAATGTATTATTCATATATGGTTTTGTATTTTCACTCACTGAAGTAACTGGTGAATGAATGAATATCAAGTAAAGGAATGTCACACACAGGGTATGTTTCATGATAATTAATTGTTAACTAATGGAAGCTACGCACATGAGGAGATGATTAGTAAGAACATGTTAAATGCCTCACTTCCCCTCATCATTGCAAAACCTTGGTTCCTACATCCCCTCTAGATTCCTCCAATGAGACTTCATTTGCTTGTAGGTGCTGCTGAAAGGGACAATGTATAAGGGTTTTATTGGTGTTTTGATGATTAACCCCGGGTTTTCCCACTGCATGCCAACAAATTGTTCCATTGCTTGGATCAATATTTTTAATTGAGGGTAATGTTTTGGAGGTTTAATAAAAAATAGATTACAAAATGGCTAGAGAGGAAGCACTGATAATTTTCTAGAGAATACAATAGGAACCCACAACTCAAAAAAGAACAATGGTCACAAAGGTATGTGTTCACATATCTTCATGAAATATTATTTGGTGAATTTATGATAATTTTTACTGAATCGTTAGGAAGGCTAGTGGAGAATGTTGGAAGATATTGAGTTGAATCTCCAAGAAACTGGACCCTTGAATTGATCAGACAGTTGAATACAATAAGTAATAACATTTCTCCTACAATTGATTTTTGGTTGAATAGTTTATTGGTGGGTTAAATTACAGAGCTTGTAATAGATTGTACTAAGTCTTATAGTGTCACAACGAGGGAATTTTTCAAGGGTCTACACAAAATATATTTGAACGCATTGTCTTCCTAGATAAATATGTTATTGTGTGAAAAATTGTCATAAAGATGGAATCTGATTTTCAGGTGCCTTTGCGCACATAGGGGGACTGGGGGATGACTAGATGATGGCTTGAGAGTGGAAGTAGATGAAAAGGATGAATAAGGGTCAAATAGACTGAGAATGTCGATTGAGAGGAAGACACTGACTCAAACTGAGAGATTGGAGTATTCTCTTGTGGGAAAATGTTTAGGTATAGTAAGAAGGAGATTTTGGATTAGAGAGAAGAGAAACACACAGTGTTTGAGAAAATATACCTCGGCATAGTACTTTAGATAAAATTGTACATAGAGAGTAAAGATAAAGAAAAGGATCCTCAGTACAATACAACAAAAGAAAGAAGTCCATCTAAGATCAGAATCTATGTTGAACCCATGACCTTGTGTGTGTCACCTATATCTGAAGCATAAACCAAAATTGTGTCGAGAGAAGTTGTAGTTAGTGGAGGAAGTCAAAACAATATTCATAATAGTGGAAGTAGCTCAACGAACTAGAGTCAGTCAACATCACTGAAGGTAAGTACTATGCAAAATACAATGGTAGGGGTATTCTACTTATTTTTATTTTTCTGGTTAGGGGTATTCTACTTATAATTTGTAATAACAAGAGTTGATTTTTGTATAACTAAGTCAGTCTACCAATTTTACTATCTAGATAAATTCAATATTCTTTTTGACAAAAATATTAAGTCAACATTTTATTTTTCTATATTATCAAATAATGTAAAATGAAATAAAGATGATTTAAAGACTACGGAGTTCTATTCTTACTCCACAATATATATCATTACAAACTTACTGCAACTTCATAAGTAATAAAAGCTTATTGTTCTAGAAATAACTAGCATGATACAAATACAATAATAAAAATAAGAGACATATATGAGCTTGCTACAAGACTGGAAGCAAATTGAGTAGAGAACCAGTTCCTCCCAACCATACACCAAAATAACCAACTCACTTGCTCTTTTCTCCCTTGAGAATAAATCATTATTCAAAGGGACTGAAAATTTCAATAACCTTTTCGAGATAAAATCAGATTTTGACTCTTTCTCAGAACAATAAAACCGAAATCCTTCCCACAAGTAATCAATGTGTCTTTCCTTCTCTATAATTGTCTCTCTGTGTGCTACCAAGGAGAATAATAACTTTCCTAGGTCTTTTTTTCCAGGTTAGCCTCATCCCTAACCCTAGGGAATCTTCTCGGCATAACTATGTGCTAGCTTGTTCCCTCACATCCCACATCTTAGAGAGTACGTTTACACTTTTCCTCATGGAAAACATTTACTCTAGTGGTTTTTATCCCTTTTCACTCTCCCAAGGAATAAATAATTACTCTTTATAACTAGATTCTCTAATCAGTTTGTCTCTAGCTAAATAAAATAAATTAGAATTATTATTTAAAAAAATATTCATAATCATCTTTTTTTTTGATTGTATAGTTTTAGCATAAGTATTTTCCTCAAAAATCCCTCAACATAGATAATAAAAATTAAAATATTCAACTATTTATAAATGGAGGGAAATTGCATCCTCTCCCCCTTGAACTAAACATTGTCATCAATGTTCCATTTTGAGCATCCCATCTTTGGAAGATGAATGGATAAGCCTTCCTCATGTCTTCTTCCATTTCACAAGTAGCCTCCTCATGACTGAAGTGTCTCCACTACACTTTAACCAGATCGATGGCTCATTTTAGTGGCATAGTTTCCTTCTTGTCAAGAATGTGTAGTGGTTCCACCCGAAAATTTCCTTTTGGTTTCACCTAGATCACACTCCAATTTACAATATGAGTTACATCATGCACATATATATTTAACAAGGAAACATGAAAAACATTGTGTACTTTTAAATTGGATCATAGTGCAAACTAATAGGCCGCTGGCCCCACTCTAGAAAGCACTTCAAATGACCCATAATATTGTGGTGACAACTTGTAACTCTTTCCTAATCTCAATGAAATGTTTATGGGTTTAAATTTTAGATAAAAATGGTCTCCTACATTGTATTTTGTATGTTTCCTTTTTAATTCTACAAAACTCTTTTGTCTATCGCATGCACTTTTCAAATTCTATTTTTCTTGATGAACAATTATTTTCATTTATTTTAGCATTTCAACACCCAAAATAATTATGTCAACCATATTTTCTGAACTAAGAAGTGTTTGGAAATTCATGTCATACATTACCTCAAAGGGACTCATTTTTAATGATGTTTGATAACCATTAATATATGCAAATTCAATCAGATGAATATAATATTCCCACTTTGTGGGGTAGTCCATTACATACTGTTATAGCAAGATTTGCCTCACCCTATCCAAACTGGCACAGAAGGCCTCTTTCCATTTCCCTCTATAGAATTGAAGTCCTTTTTTGCTAATCACAGAGCTAAAAGCATTATTTTTCCACATATACATGCCCTACCTATTGTACAACATGCATATACAAAGGTTGCACCACTACAGCCCACATACATCGCGTTTTGTGCCCAAAATTAAAAATGGTGTCGGGTTTCCATGTCACGTCATGAGATCCATGATCCTTGACCTTCCATATACTGGAAATGTTCTAACTTGGCCCTTCAGTTCGACTTGAAGGATATACATGGGCCAAATCTGAGCTATGGAGAAGAGGAGAAGAATTCAACTTTGAGTGAAAAGTTACTCTGGAGAAATTATTCACTTTAGATTGAGTCTGCATCCCTTTGTCCTTTTAAGTCTGAACACATTGTTCATCCCCCAAGCTCTTCCCTACTTGATTGAGAACCTCATTGTCTCTCTTATATGAGCTCTCCCTTAGTGGAGGATTGAAGTGGTGGAGGCCCATATTGAAGGGACTAAGTTTCTCAGTTATGAACCATGATTACAAAGAAGTTTGTAATTCATTCACTTATGCTTATTACATTTTAATAGAAATATTATTTTCTCGTCCAATTAATATCTTGCAAAAATTTGAATTTTTATTCCATGGGTGTATTTGTTATTAATGTTGATGGATTATGCTATTGAATGTGCTAATATTATATATTATTACCATATGCTTGCGTTTCTTGGTTTTTGAGGACAAGTTGAAGGTCTATTTCTTTGAGTGAAGTGCTCAATGATGGACTTCATCGAGCATCTGCATGAGGTAGGAATTTTATTTTTTATTGCTATAATATTTGTTTATATAGAATACTTGAGATTAGAGTTGATTTCTGCAGTCGTTTTCTTCTTTTGTGGTTTACCCCTAGCCATAGAGAGGTTTTCCTTGTAACATAAACTTATCGTTAATGGCATTAATATATTATTAGATGAATTCCATATTAGTTATTTGTTATAACATTTATATGTGTTAGAGATATAATGTATGGATTATATATTAATCCTTAATTATGTCATTAAATATTTATAAACAATGTGTCACTTAAATAATGGGTGGCATAATCATAGCCAGACTATGGACCTCGAAAGGTTTAGCCACCAAGTCCTTAGTACGATAATGTTACCTATAAATAATGAATCTTATCAACAAATGAGGTGAAGAACTTAAGCACTCTTGTAGCCATTAGAACGAGTGATGATAATGTTGCACCTACAAATGAGTTAATTATAGAATTGAGACATAATTTTTCTTGTGACTTGAATAGTTGTCATACATAATAGACGTTAGTTTGTCCCCTTTAAGAAAAAAATTAATCTGCTAAATTTGGGGTACAATTCATATGGTATGATAGTTGTAGGTTACAATGCTTGGATGCCAGGGAAGCATCAAAATGTTTTTTTTGTGTGTGTTTTCTTGAAGAAAAATAAATCTAGCAAACACATTTATTGTTACAAACAGAAAAACAATTTGCCTCTTGTGAAAATGTTAGCACAAAATGAGGAAGGAGACAGACCTGAAGGGAATCCAAACTAGGAACCTCCTAGAGACCTAGAGCATAACAATGAAGGAATTTCAGCCACTCAAGTATTGGAAACGATGCAGAACCTCATTGTAGAATTACAAGGATTTAAATTAGATAATGAAAAGTTGAAGAAAGCACAAGAAGATCAGTCGGAAATAAACAAAATGTTGCTATACAATATAGTAACAAAGAAGATTCCAAAGGACAATGAAAAAGAGGAATAGGTCAAAAAAATGTCCTCTAAAAATTAAATCATGAAACAGAAAAGGAGGATATCTCTTCCGAAGACACACACATGAAATAAAACAAAGCATCTACATGAAGAAAATGAAAACAAGTGCACCACCTAGAAAGTGAATTCAAGAAAATAAAACCTTCCACATTTGATGGAGAATTAAATATTGATTGGGAGGGTGAAGCATGGTTACTATATATAAATAAATACTTCAAGATTTATAACTACTCTAGTAATATGAAAGTCAGAATGGTCATTTACAACTTAAAGGGAAAATATAATATCTGGTGGCAAGACCTCAAATTAGCCAAGGGATTGAAACAAAAACGAATGGATATACTAAACCTTGCATAAAATCTTACGAAATTAAATATTTGTGATAGTGTTTCTAAACAAGATTAAGTACGGACATAACTCTTTCTAATGTTTAAAATAAATTAAAATACTAAACACTGAATGAATACAATTGTAATGATAACACGAAAATAGACAAAGCTAATTAACATCTAAAAAATGCAATCATTGTTCATTCATATACAAAGTACTTTAAACAAAAGAAGAAAATACATCGACTAACCTCTAGGTAATCAGCAAAACTAAGTTTAACTCTATGTGTCGTATGATATCCTTCTTTTCCTACATTAAGTTGAAACCTATGACAAGAACAATCATAGTACTTCCTGAAGAAATTCAAGGAAGTGTTTCATGTTTTTGAGTGAATTTATAACAACACAAAAATAAATAATTAAATATCCTGTGAACTCAAGATAACCAATAGCTGAGGACGAAAGAAATCTCAATCCTAGGAAATGATGTTATCAACCATCTAATATCAGAAATAAACTCAAAAATAACTAAAGAGTTGATTGATCATAGGAACAAACTAGACCAAAAATAATGGACAATGTTTAAATAATCAACGATATAAAACATCATATGAAGAAAAGACTAAAGATAAATCAACATAAGTAACATTTCATAACATAGAAATAATAGGAGAATACAATGAAACAAACATTGTACAATTTATAAAGGTCTAAATCTAACAACAAACTGCTTTCCCATATCACTTCCAAAATCATATGTCCATTCTATGGTGTAGAAAAACTGTCTTTACACCAGGAAACAATAGTTATTTAAAAAATTCTTCGATCTGTTACTTCCTATCATGCAAGATAGAGGAAGATCTTTGAAAATAAGTTTGTTTTACAAAAATAGTATAGCAAAAAGATAGTCATGTTGGAGTCTTTAAATAAAAAATATTTATATTAATGACATTGTTTTTTTTTTAAATAGGAAATTACTAGTCCAATAATTCTCATCCCATGACTCTTTTCCTTAATCATAAGATGTCAATCTACAACTCACCTGAAAGAAAAAATGAAATCAAAATTACATAATAATCAAAACAAATAATTTCAAAAAACAAGCTATAGGATTATGTAGCTAGTCTAAAATAATAAAAATAAAATCAAAATGAATCTACCTATTATTTCTCAAACATAATCAAATAAAAAATAAAAAAACAACTATTTACCATTTCAAAAATTTGACAAAGAGGCATCAGATAAGTCTGGATTTATAATGGTGTTGAAATTCGTTGAGTTTTTAATGATCACATTACCATACCGCTTAATTCTCTTGCTAGCCCTGTGTGTTTCATCGAACACAAGCTTTCAAGTCATCATTTTCCCTCTCAAGAACTGAATTTCTTTCTACCATTTGGTTCAGTTGTTCCTGGAGATAGGGGACACCCTGGTAATATCTCTCAATCCAATCAAAATAGTTTTCACAATGGACTGGTTTTATGGTAGGCAAAGGTCGAACCTATTCTGTAGAGGGCAATTTAATTTTTCCTATAATTTGTTTTAGATCATGTTGTATACCAGAAAAATCCTCTTGTCTCTTTAAAAATGGTGGGATATTAGAAACAAAATTGAACTATGTTGTATTAGTATCGATATTGTTCCAAGTGAGGATTTTACTTGTACAAAAAATGGCTTTGAATTCCTGAAAACCCTTCCCAAGATTGCAATGGCTTGCATAAATATTCCCTTACCCTTGCTTCAGGTGAAACAAGGGAACAAGACATGAAATAATTAATTGATATGAGAAGAGGGAGGATCTCACTGTTCTATAAACCTAGACACCTGAGAACTGGCTTGAATCTCTGAGCAAAATAAACAAAACCGCTTACCCCAACTGAAACACAATTTTTGAGATATTTTCCTTCAAGGAATGAGGCATATATATAAAATGGTCATGTTTATGTAGAAACTTCCTACGTGGAAAGTAAATGGCCCTGGTTTGGAAATTGGTTTTTAACAGTTTTTCAAAATTCGTAACCATTTTCTCATAATTCATCCCTCAAAAACATGTCTTTGCTATACAATTACAGGTTTGTAAAACCTCAGATTCATTTGTTTTATGGTAGACCAACATGAGTAGAGAAAGGTGGGGTGTGTTCGAAAACAAAAAAAAAATACGATGAACTCTGCGTATTCAGAGGAGATCTAATACCTAAGTCTTTGAGAAGCCACCATAATGACCATTTGGAGCATTGAGTGGGTAGTAAACCAGAGGACGCGCAGAACGAAAAACCACTCTGTGAAATGAATGCCAAACCAAAAGCACCAACACATACCACTTAAAACAATGAATGCAAGCCTGAGCTATGCAATACAAAGTGGTGATGTTTGAAGGTAGGCATGTCATTCATGTACCAGGACGACAAGACCATGATACGACTGCTAGTGGCATCATTCAAATTTCAAATTAAACCAAAGTTTTCTTGCTGCGCGATCATAGATATGTCAATGTGAAAACCAAAATATAATCAAAGATAGAATGACTAAGTTATAACCTCAAAGTGCGTGACTCATGTGCTATGTTAATGCATCAACCAATAAAAATGATATGTTTACAATCTTTAAGGTTTATGAAAAAAAATATGAGATGCTTTCTAGGTGTTATCCCATTTGCAAAGAATAAACCAAAAACTATATGATGACCACTCAAATGAAATTTTGTTCTAATTTCATGCTTTCAGACATGAAATTGAACAAAACAAACGATAGAAAAATAATGAACTCTTACAGCTATTCCAATGAATCTTTTCAAATATAAAAATGATAGAAATGTTTGTAAGGAGAGGGAGTAAGCTACAAAATTTTGTATCCCTTGAAGATGACAATTTTACCATGATAAAATTTACATGAATATTTGGCTGCCAACATAGATAGTTTGAGTGATATTACTCTTGCTTTAGTTGAAATGAACAAGTTAAAGAAGGTAAATCATGCACAGTCTTGGTTAGTACTGTTAGCAACATGGACTAAAATAAAGGTAACAAATTTTATTTTTGATTGTGAACTAAACATAGATGGTCGAAGAACAAGGTTAAATATGAACATGTTACCTTTGAAATCTTACGATTTAATCATTGGAATGGATTGGTTATAGAAACATCAAGTGATATTAAACTATTAAGAAAATTTGTTTGTATACAGAGATGAAAACAACACAGTTAGGAGGGTACAAGGAATCAAAAAGCCAGTTTCGGTTAGGAAAATATAAAACATGGATTTTAAGAAATGTATGATCAAAGGTTGCCAAATTTATGATGTAGAAGTAACTAACCTCCTAAGGGAAGAAATCAAACCAATTTTAGAATAATTTACAATCCTATGTGGGTTCAGAGACATATTTGTAGATGAAATACCAGAATTACCTCCAAGGAGGGAAATATATTTCTCTATCGACCTACTACCCGAATCTACCTCAGTATCCAAGGCACCTTACAAAATGAGCCTACCTGAATTAAGATAACTGAAAATTCAGTTACAAGAACTATTGGATAAGGAATATATCAGACCAAATGTTTCACCTTTGGGAGCACTAGTTTTATTCGTTAAGAAGAAAGATGGGACTTTGATACTGTGTATTGACTATCGATAGCTAAATAAAATGACGATTAAGAATAAGTATCCCTTACCTAGTATTAACGATCTCTTCGATCAAGTGGGAGGAGAAAAGATATTCTTTAATATAGATTTAAGGGTTGGTTATCACCTAGTCAGAGTAAAAGATGAAGATATAAATAAAACATTTTTAGAAAATGTTATGGACAATATGATTTTGTCGTAATACCATTCGGGATTACTAATGCATCGAAAACCTTTATGTCCTTGATGAATAGTATATTCAACCAATATCTCGATAAATTTCTGCTGGTTTTTATCAATGATATTTTAATTTACTAAAAAACAGAAGAAGAACATGACAAACATCTAAAAATTGTATTGTGGCCTTTAAGTGAACATAAACTATATGCTAATTTTCATAAGTGCGACTTATATCAATTAAATATAGATTACTTGGTATAGGCAATATCCGAAGATGGTATTGCATTTGATCCATAAAAGATTAAATCCATTATGGAATGACCTATCGCTAAGGATGTAACAGACATCAGATAATTTATGGGAATTATCAGTTATTAATGGAGGTTTATCAAAGGGTTTTCTAAGATCACGTATCTTATTACATCACTACAGGAAAAGGAAATAATAATTACTCGGTCACTGAAGTGTCAGGACAACATTGGTAAATTAAAAAGACTGTTAACAACAACACATATCTTAAAGGTAGCAGATCCTGATAAAGATTTTACAGTTTTTGTGGATGCAAGCAAAGATGAATTAGGAGGTGTATTGACACAAGACATACATGTCATTTTTTATGGATCTCATAAACTAAAGGAACATGAACAAAATTATGTGACTCATGATTTGGAATTAGCAGTCGTAATTCATGCATTAAAAATTTGGCGACATTATTTAATGGGAACAAAGTTTTTGTTATTAACCAACAATAGTGGTGTAAAGTATTTGTTGAGTAAACCAGATCTCAGTGCAAGGCAAGCAATATAACTTCCCTTTTTAAGAAAATTTGATTTTGAGGTACGACACATCAAAGGTAAGGAAAACAAAGTTACGTATGCACTAATTCAAAGGACTAACAGACTCTATGAAATAAGTATCATCAAATAAGAAAATGATATCGAATAGAGAATAAAATATGCAAATAGTAATGATGAATATTACATTAAAACAACAACATAATTGCAAGGAAATGTAGAAAAAATGAACATGACAGATCTGTGTTTAGATAAAAATGGACTGTTAAGGTTCAAAAACCAACTGTATATACCTAATTTTGTCGATTCAAAGACAATAATTCTTGAAGAACTGCACAAAAAGTCGTATTCTGGTCACCCAGGATACCAAAAAATGAGAACAACCTTAAGAAAATTGTTTTATTGGCCTAACATGAAGAATGAAACAACTGAATATTTGTCTAAATTCTTTTATTGTCAACAGGTAAAGGCTGAACATCATCACCCAACATGTCTGTTAGAACCTCTGCCTATACCAGAATGGAAACATGATATTTTCTCGATGGACTTCATCACATGTTAGACTAAGACTCAAAAACAAAATGACTCGATTATGGTATTAATTGATAAACTAAGAAAATATGCACATTTTATACCTGTGAAATCTACTTATAAAGTGATTAATATCGTTGAAATTTTTATGAAAGAAATATTTAGATTGCATGAAATTCCTAAGATGGTGATTTTCGATAGAGATGTCAAATTTATGTTAATATTTAGGAAGGAATTGTTTGTAGGATTGGATACTAACCTAATATTTATCACAAGCTACCATCCACAAACGAATGGGAAAATAGAATGAACAAACAAAATTATCAAAGACATGTCGTGAATGTACGTAAGGACAAAAACAACTAAGTGGGAGGAGTACCTCCACTTAGTTGAATTTTCTTACAACAATGGTTATCAGACATCATATAAGATGATTCCCTTCAAAGCATTATACGGGAGGAAATGCACAACCCCGATTAGCTGGGACAATCTGATTGACAGGATTATGGTAGGATCGGAAATGCTCCAGGAAATGGAGATAATGGTAAAAAGTGTACAGTAGAACTTAAAAGAGGCCCAAGACCAACATAAAAGATATGTCGGTTTAAAAAGAAGACATCAAGAATTTAAAATTGATGACCATGTGTATCTAAACGTCAAAGAAAGAAGGATTTTTCTAAAACTAGGAAGTTGTTCAAAGTTGGCACCAAGGTTTTGTGGCCCCTTCAATATTTTAACTTGAATCAGACCCATGGCATATCGACTAGCACTTCCTATAAATTTAAAAGTTCTTAATGTTTTTCATGTTTCATTACTAAAAAGGTATATTCATGATCCTACTCACATCATTGATTGGAACATGGTGCAGGTGGAACCAAAAGGAGAGTTCCAAGAAAAACCTCTACTCATTCTAGACAGGAAAGAAACAATACTACGAAACAAAGCCATTACCCAGGTAAAAGTTCAATGGAAGAACTTTATCCCTTAGGAGACCAGTTAGGAATTGGAATAAGATATGCTAAAATCTTATCCAAACCTATTCCAAGAGATGAATGAACACTAAGGACAATTTTTTACTTAAGGGGGAGAGGATGTAATATCCTCAAATTTTAGAAAATTAAATTCTATGTTGAATTTTGAAATAAATTTTTGTTTTTGGAAAATTTGAATTTGGAAATTATTTTCCATTTATGGAAAATCCAAATTTGGAATTTTGGATTTTGTAATTAATTATTTGATGAATGTTGGGAAAACATTTGACTTTCCCAACTATCCTCTTTTATAGGACACATGTATGAGACAATTTTTTTAATAAATTTAATGTTGGAAGAGAAATGGAACATCCATGTTAAAAATAACTGACCATGACTCCATGAGTGGGGAACATTCTTGAGTTACCTCGAGGTTGATTTTTACAAGTGGACGAAGTGGAATTTAACCACTATCAGCCCCTAAAAATCATTGATTTGTAAATCTTCAAATTTCCCCAAGGAGTAAAAGGAATGAAAGACCTAGGCACAAGAATATATACAACATATGTGGAAGGCAGGACATTGCTTAATATGTTTGAGGATTGAGAATTGGTTGTTTTTATTAGCACTTACAGTGTGAGGCAAGGAATATTATGACCTATTATTGGTAACTATAGTTGAGTAAGATAATTCAATTTCTCCCTTTTGCACTCATGGTCAGGCTAGGGGGTGATGATGAAAAATGACTGTGGGTGTTGTTTTCTAGGATTGGGTGGAACGTGGATGTTCCTTTTTTTTTCCAACATCATCTTATTCAGATATGTATCTCATCTATGAATTTCATTATTGATGTTAATTATATATGGTTGTGATCTCTTAGGAATATGTTTGGCTTGTATAAACATAAGGAAGATCTATTTAAAGAGACTTTATATCCAGGTTATATTATGGTTTTCTACAATATAATATTGTTTTATCTAAAATATGATTGTTGTATATATATTTGACTATATATATAGGCATGCATATAGAAATAAATAGAAAGCTATTTTTATAGGCCTATTGGCCAATAAAGATCTGTATTTTAATTATTGTTCGCATCTTTATATAATCAATTACTGCAGAAAATAAATAAAATCAGACTCTATTATTATTATGCTACTATCATGGTTAAAATAGGTGGAAAGAATAAAAGTCCAAACACATTCTTTATCTACATCTATTACCCCAGAAAGGTAGTTGATACAATAAACCTCATATTGTCTTGCAAGAGTAACTATTACAGTCAATAGGTCGTTATCCAAACATTATAGTTGGGGTACCATAGGACCCAAAAGTTTTACATCCTTTTGTGGTTTTAAGACAAAACTCCCTATCTAATAAAAACAGAAATATAAACGAACTACATAAAAATTTTCATGAAGTCTCGCAACAACTGGTAGAAGAATATGGAACCTGAATACCTTTTGTGGACAGGATGAATGCCTCTCCAAGTGGATGGGGTGCCTCCCAAATGCGTAATAACAAATAAAATGTTTTAGTGATTTATTATAGTACGAAACTTCTAAATATGCAACAAATTAATGAATTGAATTACTTAGCTTGGGTTTCAAGGACGAAAGAATCATCCTCTACAACTTGCAAAACCACTGGTATAAGAAAGAGAATGGAAGCGGGTGTGTTTTTCACCTGATGGGTTGCCTCACAAGACAAACAGGGACCCATCATCAGTGCAAATAATGGTGAAATAATTATCAACTGCGTAACAGAAAAATCATAAGAAAGTAAATTCTACATATTACATTTGACAAAGTAAAGAGTTGACAAACAAAGAGAGTTACCAAAGAAAACATTAAGTGAGACTATAATAACCAGAAAGGATTACTTAGGAAGGAGTAAATTTAACTATTGATAAAAGGCCGAAGCCGCTATGGAATCTTTAATCAAAGTTACGTTATACATAAGGATGATTTCTAAACAAAGATACCTTATACACAGAAACATAATTAATTTTGATATTTTGGAGAGTAATACAACTATGCAATTAAATAAACATTGAATCGAAAATGAACAAAACGACGCGAGAAGTATTTATGAGTATAAAAGGATTCATTAATCTTTATTAAAAGAAACAACAAACTAAACATGTGTTTTTAAATAATCAAAAGTATCATGTAGGGTTCAAACAAAGTTGCCTAAGGAACTCAGGATCTTCGTAGAACTGTGTATGGTTTTTACCAAGGTCCAAAATGTTATTATTCTAGAGTGCAATCTTGATGGAGATAAGGCAGGATACTCCTTAGTGAGGATTACTATTTTAAAATAACAGTCAAACCATGGGTAAGGAGGCGCGGTATACATTTTCAAGCGATTAATTTTTTCCTCTAAAATCACAATGTGCAGGGTAAACGAATAACCAGTAACAAAGTTTAAGTATGCAAATATTTAAATAGGGAACGATCGGAGATAATGATATAATAAAAATGCTACCTGGTCACGACCCAACTTAGGTCATGGGATAAAGACAGATTTAACATTTTTTATTAAGAAATCCCTCTTACACTGAATGAAATCCCATAAAACAGATGACATTTAAAGGAGAAGAGTGAACACAAGAATTTCCACAAAGAAGAATAATACAGACAATGATAAAATGAGCATGCAACCTAACATAGAGAGGGGTTTTATTTTAAGAAATACATTTCTTAAAAGGAGAAATGAAACGCATGAGTTCTAGAGAGACAGAGAGGAAAAACAAGAAAAATATAATTTCTAGATAGTAAATCACAACACACGCACTCAATGTAGACAGAGAGATATCCCATAAAATTACATAGACAAAGGATAGTTACCACAGAGGGTGAAACTTGTAAATTATAGAACAATACTGTAAATTCATCGCCAAGGGGATATGAAAATATAAAGGAAGGATTAACACAGAGGACACTCGAGACATAATAAAAGGAATCATGCAAAGTATTATTCAAGAAAAATCCCCTTTGACACAGAAACATCAATTCAAAGCTATTTTAAAATATCATTGTATATCAACGATAATTCTGGAAAGATAAGAGGGTCAGAGGGAAGACTTACCATGGATGAATCGAGGTTGAAATTCAACATTCGTTGTCTCCGACCCAAGCAATATTACCATCATGACATTGTTATCTTGTCACCATAGAGTAGAACTGGTTAGCAACACAACATTGTCACCTTGATACCACAGAGAAAGAGTCGAGTAAGTTTACCCTCGCAACACAATCACCTTGCTACTAAAGAGAAATATTCGAGTAAGGTTACCCTCGTAACACCATCACCTTGATACCACAGAGAAAGAGCCGAGTACGGTTACCCTCGCAACACCATTACCTTGTTACTACAGAGAAATATTTAAGGTTACCCTCGCAACACCATCACCTTGCTACTACAAAGAAAGAGTCGAGTAAGGTTACCCTCGCAACATCATTACCCTATTACCATAGAGCCATGAAAATCGCATTGGTAAAACAAACATAATGACAAACCAAATGGAATGATCGTCAAGGAAAGGGAATTTTGTGCATCTCGATTTCTTGAAAGTCGAAGAGTACGCTACCATGTGAAGCCAACTTAAGTGGTGAGTGAGGAGTGGGGTTTTCCCTGCAATATTAGACTATAAGGGGTAGTGGAATCCTGACACCATTAATGGAAATTGACAGTTTAATAACCTAAGTCTAGGTTATGATCGTCCTACAACCACCAGCTTAAATGCTCCTCAACTTCCATAGAGGTCGAGCCTTAAATGTAATGCGAGACAATGGGGCCACGTTAGGTAAAATTAGTTTGTTCATTGGGAGTTAGGGTTTAAGATCTAAATTCTTCTCTTTATGAAACATAGTGTAAGATTTAAATCATGGGTATATCATTAAGGTTCGTTCAAGCATAAGGTAAGTCTTATGTAATAATATTTGGAACTTATGGTGAATGGTATTAAAATATTAATACATGACTTCCATATGAGGTATTGATTATAATGTTTAGATGTGTTAAATATATAATGTATGGGTTATCTATTAAGCCTTAATTATGTCGTTATTTTTTTATAAACAATGTATCACTTAAATAATGCGTGGCATAATCATAGCCATGCTATGGACATCAATAGGTCTAGCCAACAACTCGTGAGTACAATAATGTTACCTATAAATAATGAAGCTTATCATCAAATGAGGTGTCAAACTTAAGCACTCTTGTAGCCGTTAGAACGAATGATGACAATGTTACACCTACAAAGAAGTTAATTAACGAATTGAGACATAATTTTTCTTGTGACATGAATAGTTGTCATACATAATAGAAATTAGTTTGTCCCCTTTAAAAAAAAATTATTTTGTGAAATTTGGGGTACATTACAACATATATTGGGACTATTATTATTTTGTTTGACATAAAAACAATAATTGTAAAGTAGTCTTGTTTACTCTTATATATATATAAACTACATTGTTAATAACATAATATATCAGAACTTTGTTCTTTGTTTCTCATAATATCAACAAATATACAATAGTTTTTTTCATGCTTATATATTTTTGTATTCACATATATATATATATATATATATAACTATATTTTTAATAACATACTACCACAACTACTTTACATGGTGGCAACCATATAAATTAATATGGCGAATACAGTGGTTCCAAATAGATTTGTTTATAAATGAAATAACAAAAATATGGAAACAAATGTATAAATACGAAACAACATTAGCATAGTACCAATTTTAAAAACACATCTGAAAATACATATCTGAAAAATTTGATGTTGGGAAACAAATGGAACAACCACATTCCACCCAACGATAGAACAGAACAACTGCAATCACTTGTCCTTATCACCCCCTAGCCTGACCATGAGTCCATAAGGGTGAACTAAATTATCCTTCTTAGCTATAGTCACCACCAACAGATTAGAAAATTATTTTCCTCACACTAACAATGCTCATAACAACAAACAATTCTCAATTCTTCCACCATATTAAGCAGTGTCCTACCTCCCACAAATGTTGTATATATTCTTGTGCCTAGGTATTTCATTCCTTTCCCTAGTTGGGGAAATTCACATCTTTACAAATACCTAATTTTTAGGGGCTATTAGTGGTCAAATTCAAATTCTGCCACTTGTAAAAATCATCCCTGAGGTAACTCAAACCTGTTCCCCACTCATGGAGTCATGGTCAACTATTTTTAACCTAATTGTTCCATTTGTCTTCCAACATTAAATTTATTAAAATTTTGTCTCATACATGTGTAAAATAAAATAGGACAGTTGGGCACATCAAATATTTTCCCAATAGTCACCAAATAATTAATTACATAATCCAAAATTCCAAATTCAGATTTTCCATAAATGGAAAATAATTTCCAAATCCCAATTTTCCAAAAATGGAAATTTATTTCAAAATTCACATAGAATTTAATTTTCTAAAATTTGAGGATATTACATGAATATCTATGACAATTTACAAATCATATTGGTATCATAGTAGGTTTTCTTTGGATATTTGCAAAAATTTCCAGGAATCTAAAAATCTGTTTATGAAGAAAATCACATAACCCTAGCCATGGCTCACAAGTATGTTCACAACAACCCTAGAGATATGGTAGAAGAGATATTTGCAAGGCTAAATGAGAAATTTTCTAACATGGTTGTAATTTTTCCCTCCCCATGGCATCTCTAGCAAGAAATCTTAGATCGTTCGGATAACTTGGAGGCTCAAAATCAAAGATAATATAAGAGGATAAATCGAGAGATAATGATGACCCATAAGAGGAGTCACACATAGAACCCAAGAATGACAAGTCGAGTTCCAATTCCATAAACACTTCACAATCCCTATTCAATATGGAATTTAAAGTGGACATAATTCCATGAAAAGATGAAATCGATGTACGAAAACATAATCATTGGTTGCAGGGACTACAAGCTTATTTGAACATTCACCATATAGACAAGGAGAAAAATGTATCATTTTCCAGACTAAATTTAGATGGCCATGCTTTAACCTTATGGGAATGTCACACAGAGACACTTAGGCTAGAATTTTATCCATCAATAACTAAGTGGGAGGATTTCAAAACCCTCATTAAGTACCAATTATATCATATTGAGTATGTAGAGGACCAATGGATATGTTTTCATTACTTCAATCAAATGCTAGGTAAGAGTGTAGAGGAGTACATTCATTGAGTACAATAATATGGAAATCATGCTAGGTATCACTCCCGAGAACTCATATATACTCCCCAAGTATCTGGTAGGTATACATAGTCAGCTAAGAAATAAAGGCATTATTTTCAAGCCAACGAAAGTGGAAGAGGCATGTGTACATGGACAATATCTGGAAGACATATGTCACAATAAACGGTATCCAATCAATTCCAAGAATAAAGTGAAATATCAAGCTTCGAAGGAGTGGAAGAAGAAGTGGAAAAGGAGAAAGGATACGAATATGAAAACCATTGCACGTTAGAGAAACGATCCTAGCAACCATTTCAACCATTGAAATATTGATCATCATACAGAGAAATTTTTTTGGAAACTACATCCATAATTGAAACCGAAGAACTAAAAGAAGGACACAAATAAAAAGAATATTCTAGTCTAGCCACATAATTTAGTAATCAGGTTGAAATTAGCTTAGATGTGGGTGAAAGTATTTTTTGAAAATCAATGCAAAGAGAGTTGAATATGAGTATCCTTCATGACAAAAAAGAGAAGGAGATGACCAAGCTCTTCCACATCAAGATTTAGGTCAAAAAGACCAATATAGACACTATGTTTGATTCCTATTAGCATGATGATATCATAGCAATAGATCTAGTTGTAAATATTGGATTGGAGGTTCACAATCATCCTAGCACATAACCATTGGAATGGGTAAACAAGGATGAAAATATCAAGGTAAAAAAAAGTGTAAGGATAAATTTTCTATAAGCATTGATTTTAATGATGAAGTGGAACTGGACGTAGTACCCCTTGACATATGTGGAGTAGTGTTTGGAATCTCTTACATGTATATAAGGGATTTAATATTGATTTAGAGAGCCAACCAGTACAGAATAATCAATTATGGTAAGTCATACATAATCAATGCACATAAAGGAAAGTCAAATATCTCACTAGTAAGTGCTAACCAAGAAAAGAAGTTGATGAGTTCCAGTAAGAAACATGTTTTACTTTTCCCAGGGGAAAATCAGTATGGTGAAGAGTTGTTAAAAGTAAATACATCACTTGAAGGGTGTACTAAGGAGCATAGACATGAATTGTAGGAGTTGTTGAAGGAATATAGGTGAGTTTTCCAAGAGCGTAAAGGGATACCACCTAAGAGGGATTTGGATCATGGAATCAAATTATTTCCATCCTCCCCCTTGTTGAATATTGGGTTATATAAACAATCCATTCAGGAAGAAAAAGAAGTAGTTGCATCAATTGTTGTAGTAGAGTGTGATTATACCAAGTACCTCACCTTATGTGTCACACATCATAATTCTTCCCAAAATGGATGGGACTTGGATAATTTGTATTGATTACAAGGAATTGGAAAAGATTACACTAAAGAATCGATATCCTCTACCCAAGATCAATGATTTTTTGGACCAATTGTAACATGCCAAGCACTTCACTATGATAGATTTGAAATTAGAATATCTCTAGGTATGAGTCAAAGAAGAAAATACTTGGAAGAATTCCTTCAAGACAAGGAAAGGTTTGTATGAGTGGTTGGTTATGCCATTTGGTTTATGCAGTGCACTAGCTACATTTATGAGACTAATGAATTATGTTTTACCCCCTTATCCAGATTGATTTGTTATTTTCTATTATGATGATATATTTGTTTATAATGCTACATGGGAGGATAAAATATCACATCTTGTTTAGGTTTTAGAGACCCTAAAGAAGCACCAGTTGTTGGACAATCTTAAGGAATGTGAGTTTTCCAAATAGTCTTTGGTGTATCTGGGGTATGTAATTGGTGGAGGAAATATCACAATAAATCCCGCCAATATGGAAGCCAACGTCAAATGGTTGGTTCCAAAAAATTACTAAGAAGTTAGGATCTCTATTTGGGAAACATAGTACTCGCAGAAGTTCATAGATTAATTTTTACTAGTAGCTTCAACACTCCACCGAATAATAACATGAAGTAAGAGTTTCTAGTGGGAGAAGAATCAATAGAATGTATTTGATGAGTTGAAAAGAAATATTGGTCAATCACCAGTTCTCACACTACAAAACTTGTAGAATCCCTGCAATGTGGATACAATTGCAAGTGGATATGTCATGAGAGGAGTATTGGTGTAGGGGGGAAGGCATATTTTCTTTCATTATGAATTATTTCATGGTTCAGTCATAAACTACCCTACCTATGACAGGGAGATACATTCCTTGGTATATTCTGTCAAAAAGTGGAATCACTATTTGATGGGAACATAGACCATCATCAACACAGATCACCAGCCACTCCAGTATTTGCAGGCCCATCATAAGTTATAATGAACTAGGAACTACACAATGGGTTTCTTACAACATTTTCATCTAGTCAACAAATATAAGAAGGGAAACACAAATGTTTTACCCCAGTTTTGAGCCTCGTATTAAATAATTTGTTTTGTTAATGAAATGCTAGAGTGACCAAACAATTAAAATAAGCAAGTGTGCCTAGGAAATGTAATGTTTTGATCATTATTAATAATAAATACATCACTATATTCTAGATGGAAAAGGACAAGATTTGTAGGGGGATATGATTCCACAAGAGAAGGGGATTGAAGGGATAAGTATTTATTTTTATATTTTATTTACCCATTTTTGTTTTAATGGAGAATAACAATTACATGAGCTTCCTGGGGGAAAGTCCATGTCGTTCCTTAATTCTAAGAGATACATAAACCCATATTTGGTATGTGGTGGTGTTTCTTCCTCACTCACTCACTCATTGTTAATTGTTCACACATTTTGATGCATACCCCCACCCTCACCTCGGGTCAACTGACCTCCTAGTCTAAGGATCGTTCAACTCTGAGTCAGATTGACTCTTAGGCTCCTGTTGAGTCCCAAAAAATTTTCAACATGACTCTTGTTTCTTCCTCGTGCTCAAAACAACGAATGGGGATCCTCAACCCTTCATAGAGTCCTTCTAAGAGACCTTGTTCCAATCAGTAGGAAAATATGATGATACCCTAAGAATTAAGGAGTTTATCACTTCATCTAAAGCACGCTTGTGATGACTCAAATATCTCGGGCGCTTTTATCTAAGCCTCCATGCCCTCAAATTCATCTTTCAGGCTCTAGCCCTTTTTCCCTTTGGTGAAAACATCATGTGACCGAGGGCTCAAAACTAGGTGCCAAATTCTTCAAACACTAATCCATAACCCTCTCATTCGACACTTTTTCCTTTTTAAAAAAAAGGACTTGAGTTACAAGCGCTAACTCCCTCTGCTACGCCCCTTTTTCATATGACCTTGGGATAAACTCAAAAGGTGCTAAACTCAAGCCTTCATAGTTTTTGGGCTCTCGACACTCTTGTCTCATAACACTGACAATCCTCATGAACACGTGATCCTCTGAACAAAGGGGAAGGGATCGATGGTCCTTAACTCATGATGATATCAATGACTCACACTATCTTGGGGAGTTCGAGCCTCATTTGTTTATTTTTCTCTATGCCCTCAATATCCTAGAGTTTTTAAACTTACAAATGGGCGAATCTATCGACGTGTTTCCACGGTAGATGTACGATTGGAGGATCTTTGGCCTTCGGGCCTATGACGCTTCAGTGCTATCCTCTCCTCCTTGATGTTTTTCTGCCCAAACAATGAACCCGCAAAGAACATAATAATGTGCCATGAATCCTTGAGATCCGATTGTCCAGGTTCTCTTTGGTCCTTCAAGACTTCAGTTTCCTCGACACTACCTACTCCTCCTTTCTTCCTAAGTCTCTATCATCAAATTCACGGTATTAATCCACATGTCCCTTTGGAAATCAACGATTGACAATGTTTCGGCCTTCGGCCTATAGGTGTTTTGGCACTCTTTGCCCCTTGAAACCCATGCAATATACACTCCTATGAAATATATAATCCACTGAAAATTATCCCTTTTGTTTGGATGGTTGAGATCTGTTCGAGGCTTCGGTCCACTGATAATTATCCCTTCTTCAACACTTCTCCCTCAGTTCTCCTCGAAGTGCTCCAATGCCGAAGTGTGGGATCACATGACACGTTCCCCTTGAAATCAGATGTCCCATATCTTCTTAGACTCCCAAACACTTTGTAGCCTGCCCTGCTATGAGATTAATAGGGGTTAAAGCATGTGCAACTTACCTAGGTTCAATGGTTGTCACCCCCCCTTCCATATCTAACAGTTGGGATCTATTCTCCCCATGTGTGCTCCTCTTCTTGCCGAGATGAAGATCTAATGGTCGAGATTCCTCTTGGATCTCGATCCAATGACTTATGTTTCTCTCCCTTATGCACACTTCTCCTTCCTTCTATTGAAGGATCCTTCGAACTCTCAAAGGATTCAACCTTTGTTCTCTTGGTCAGACTCTAACTACATGGCCTCGACCAATACTATACCTCCTAAAATAAAATGATTAAAACTCAAAGGGGACCGACCCTTTGAACCTTTCTTTGCAAGTACAACCAACTTGGATTCTGTCTGCGTTATTGAAAGCACTATTTATCTTGAGCTTTATCTTTCTTGACCCTAAAGAGGTTCTGGCCTCCTGTCTAGCTAGAAACTTTTGATGTGCTCCTAGAACTCCACACTCTCTCTCCTAAGCTTCGAACTTGAGACAAATTTTCTTCCTCATACTACTCTTGCGATCCCTATATCTTTTGATCTTTAAACTTTAAACAATTTCTCCCTGCACGAATTCCTTGCACTTTCCTCATGGTCCGAGACTTGGACTATCCTCAGTCTTTTTCAATATTTGCAGAGATTCTATTCACAAAGGCACTGTCCCTTCTGAACTTTGGAACTTCTTAAAAATTTCTAATGGTCTTGATCCTCTACTTCTTTCGTAGGCTTCCGGTTCCATCCTGGCGCACCACTCTCTTCCTCCTGAGATTATGAACTTGGGATAATTTCACCCTGCATGAACTCTGCGCTGGTCCTTCTAAGATTATAAATGCTTGGAATTCAAAGGATATTTGTGCCCTCCTAGAAAACAACTTCCCAATGCACTCTTGCAGAGCTCTCCTCCATATTGTTCAAAAACTCTTGTTATCCTCAATTCCTCCAACACTTCAGAAAGATGTTGTCACTGTGCACTCCTTGCATCAGTCGAATGCACACTTTGCATAGCCTAACAAAGTATTCAACAAATATGGTTGTTCTTTCTCTTGTATAGACATTCCTCAAGCATGTTCGGTAACTCTGAGGCTCCTTCTGAGTTTAAGATTATTTAGGTGTGCCCCCCTTGTCACGTTCTCTTCTGAACTCAAATAGAATTCAGATGTGTACTCCTTGCACTAGCTACAAAGGCTTCAACACTCTATCATGCACTCCTTGCACTAGACTAAAGAATCCATAACTCTCAACAAACTCACAAATAGATAGAGAAGTGTACTTTCTTCCTTCATATTAAAACCTATTCATACATCTAAAACATATAAATAAACATAGGCAACATTCATAAGAAAACACAAAACTCATATAAAAAGACACAAAACCTTATATGTAGTACAACCTGCTCTTTTCATTAATATCTTAATGTATATACAGTGTGTACAAAGCTTCAAACTGCCATAGAGGCTCAACTCTCTTTTCTCCTCTCTTGAGTTCTCTCTCAGGCTCAAAAAATCATCTCCTAACTAATGAAAAGTCGATTACAATATATGTTTACAAAAGAGGGGCTCCTTGAGCCTTCCCTCCAAGCCACCTACTCTCATAGACTACATTGAATGCCTACATATATGAATTAGACCTAAGCCTATCTATCTATCAAACATTAAAGGCGACATTACATGCAGCTTGTACAAAGGCACATGGATCGACTCTCTTCATCCTTAAAACATTTAATAATACTTAAATTACATTGAATTTTGAAAATTCAAGGAAAAACTGAGAGGGTTCTTGTGTCTCTCCCTTCTTTAATATGCATTGATGTGTTGGCTTGATGATGCATGTTGAGGTGGAAAGGATTCTCTTGAATCACATTTCATTATGTTATCTCTCCACTCATTATTTCACCCACTCGCCTTTACTCATTCGTGTTTTGGCTTGGGAAAGGAAACAAATTCTTGGAGATGAGACATGGTTTTTTTGGTTGTAAAGACTGTTGGTGTATTCCAACCATGAATTAATGCCTACATGTCTGATATGCTTTGGCATGTGTTCACTTGTTCTCACAACTAAAAATCTTGAGAGTCCCAGTATGGATATTCTTAACCAAATGAACTAGAGCCATGGAAGGAGAGAGAAAGCCTAGGGGACTACGTGGAAGAGAAGGGAGTTAATTCTCATAGGTTGTACAAGTTGGGTAGAGGAGAGATGGTGTACCTTGGATTATTGTGGCTGCTGAAAATCCTGTGAGAGATTGAGTGTTGACTGGTTTGGGAAGCCGAGTAACACTCTGGAACCGTCCTTGTGGATTGATAGCCCTGACTCGGGGATGACATTGTTGTTGAGACTTCGAACAACAATGTCTATGGTTG
Organism: Picea glauca; assembly: GCA_000966675.3. Classification (NCBI taxonomy): domain Eukaryota; kingdom Viridiplantae; phylum Streptophyta; class Pinopsida; order Pinales; family Pinaceae; genus Picea; species Picea glauca. Next base: position 145,130 of record JZKD02S0709275.1, on the reverse strand, counting down.
GGTGGAACTTCCTTGGTATGCATCTGGTTGGTGATTCTTTTCATGAAAGATAAGTGCTCTCTGTCATGGTTTTATTTACTTGTATATTTATTCTGCTGTGTATATATTTATCTATGAAATTCATATCTATAATATGCATGCTTGTTGTTTATTGATGTGCATGACATATGTCTCATTTTTTTATGTTGTAGAATGAATCTTTAATTCCTCATGTGAATATTTCATGCAAATTTCCTCATTAAAATTTGATCAGAATTTGAAATTAGTCAAGAAGCGGGCTTGAAGTAGCCTGCCCGGGCTCGGCGAGGTTGGGTACATTACAAATTGGTATCAGAGATTCAAGTTGAAACACCAGATTGTTATGGGCTGAAATTGTTGGACAGGGTATTATGGATAAGAATGAATATGTCCTTGAAATATTAAATATGAGGAGAGATAACACTGCATAGATCACACAAAATCCAGAGCATCGTGAAGAAATAAATCCTTTGTAAAAGATCATAGAATCATGACCATTCCCTTTTGAGTTCAAGAGTGATCACCACCGTGGAATCAATGAGTTTTGGATCATTATATCAAAATTATGGTGAATGAGGACCATCAAATAAAGGTGAAACCATAGGCTAGGAGAGATTAAGTCATATCCATCATATCAAAATTATCAATCATCAGTCATTGATATAAGCCGAGTACGAGATAAAAAACTTTGGAACTTCGTCTCTTTGACGATTATGGGAGACAAGAAGGAGCATGAAACGTATGAAGTTATGAAGTCCTTCTAGTTGTCTGATATGATAGGAGGCTGAGGTGAAATCTCATCCCTCAGTCAAGGTCCTCTGACGTTGACCACTTTGAGAAGCTTAACTCCGGGAGAATTGAGCCCTTTTAGAAATGTTATAACCCAGAGTCTCGGAGTGTCGAGGTCCCATCGACCATTAAATCGAGGGAAGGAATTCAAAAGTAATTTTGACTGTCGGATCTAGAAATGGTGGAAGGATATCGAAGTTTAGGAACTTTGGAACTTCACCACTTCGACAATTACTGTAGAATGGGAAAAGCCTCGAACTGTCAAATCCCCGAAGTGCCGAAACCATGAAGTGTAAATCCGTCCTCGTGAAATCACACATGCTGTCAGATCTACAGTAGAGAATGTGGATGACATGTCGTAGGTCACGGTGAAAGGGTTTCATGTGGGGACACGTGTCATCTAGATTCAATACCTTTTGTGGCCCAGCCTGTTCATTTGTTACTAACACGTGGCACACATTCCATGGGTACCCATCACCATAGATGACATCTGCATGCCATGTCATCTCTAGGAGTATGGCCTCCGCAGGTGTCCAATGTCTCTACCAGAAAAAGTGTCGAAGTATCAAAGTAACAAAGTCACACAGACCGTCGATCTAAGATCCCTTCAGGACCTTTCTCCACTATTACATCGAGTAGTGGAAGGATGGCATAAGAACTTTGGTAAGTATCACTCCGTGGGAATTGAACGACTCAGGAGTGGAAATATCCCAAAGTCTCGGAGTCTTTAAGTCCTTAATTAATTAAGGAGAATATGTCCCAATGCTTTATTAAGACTTATCCTTTAGATTAAACAATGGAAGGATAGGGTAAGTACTTCGGAAGGTATCACTCCAGGGGAGTTGAACGACGAGAGGGTTGAAATGTCATAGATTTCTCGAGCACTGAAGTCCCAATCTAGTTAAGGGTCTTCCATCCCAATGATTGATTAAGTCGTGACCATTGATCTATTTGAAGCCTCCATATGGGGCAGGACCATCCATTCAACAAGTTATTAAATCTTGAACGCTCGATCTTCTAGTAGAGTTATTGGAAGGGTTTCGAGGAAGTTTAACTCTCGAAAAAATAAAAATATTGTAAAGGGAGAATAGCCAAAGGTTAAAGTGTTGAGCCTCCAAATTGACATCCCCATTACCATATTATACTCCTCATTTATACCTTTTTGGCCTACCTAAGATTGGATCAATGATAAATAACCCTACCTCTAGTCACTGATATGGTCATAAGGTAAAGTACAATTGAATTCATGCATTTTGTGGTTTATTAAGCTAGGAGACTAAATATTTGATGTACTAATGTTTAAAATTTCCATGTGTAGCCTTTGATATTTGTATGAAGTCCAACTCTTCTATGTCGTCTCAACTATCTGGTACTTATGTGCCAGATTTCCCACTGTCTGAATCTGGTACCAAGCACACCTTTCATTCAGATATGGTACCCACAAACCATTCACTGTCGCAATCCGGTACCAACGATCACAGACTATTCTAGTCTGGTACCAACCAATTGTGTACTATTCATATCCAGTAATATCTACTGAATCTCATCTATCATGATCCGGTACCAATACAGGAAACAAAGTATGATAAGATTGGCTCCAGATCGTGCCCAAGCTAATTGTTGAGTGTTTATGAAATCATCAAAGTTCTAGAAAGACTATGTTAAGACAGTTTGTTCATTACTTAATCCTCATACACTTCATGTAATGAGCATGAACCTTAAAATATGTAATCGAATATATAAATTTTACAATTTCTGATTTGTAAAAGATTTCACCTCCTTATGTTTCATGACTAAGACTGTTTAAATAGTCATGGAAAGAATGGTGGAAGTAGTAGAGAGATAGCATATCACAACATGTGAAGCAATGTTACATATTGTAGAACATATCTTGAGTTGAATTTTAATATAATAATGTCATTTATTTCCATGTCTTGATCATTTATGAATGAATGTGAGTTGAGTTGTTAGTATAGTTTCATTTTTTGAAGTTTTGAGTAAGAGTGATGTGTGGATTAAAGGCCAACATATTGTAGACTCCAGTCACTAACCTATTGAAGCGACAAGGGCCCACCACCCAACAAAGGTCATCATCCTTATAAAGTAGTGTTAACATTTTATTTCAATAGTATAACTGTTAGAATAGCTAAAGCTTTGATTCTTTCAGATAATAGTAGTTTAGGATTTCAATTATATGATTTCTTAGGGATCTTTATTTACTCTGTTTTTTCATATTCATTGTTTATGTTCTTAGGAATTTTATTTTGCTTAATGGACATGGATGTTGGCAGCAGTAGTCAAACAAAATTGGAAATAACTAGTGAAGTTCACAGTAGAATATTGTGAACCACAACATACTCAATATACTGGTGATTAAACTACCCATGCTATGTCTTGATGATTGATGTGTATGTGTAATTTCCCTTTCATAAGTGTGATTGCATGGTTAGATTTTTGTGTTAGATAAAAAAGTTGATCTGTTAAAGAACTCCATCTCATATTTTCATGTGCCCCAATGGAGTAGATAACTTCTCTGTGAAATGCAACCAAAGTGTGCTTTAGTTTGTTTCTTAATCTAGATTATTTCTATACTCGTGACATTAGAATTACCTCTCTTACTGGTGTCTTGTAAATATATTGATTATGAATCCTGGATTGATAATTAATGAGTGCATTATACTAATAATATAAGCAACACAACATTTTGGTGCCGTTGTCGGGGAGTTGCAAATGGTAGGAAGTGATTTTAGCTTAGATTGTTTGCATAAGTTTTTTGAATAATTTTAAAGGTTGTTTGAGGGAGGAGGATAAAATGTTTAAGACATTAGTGAAGAGCCATGCGGCCACTAGAGTGGGGTTCTCTGAATCCAGGTTGCCTTCTTACCTTATATATAGAATTAGGATTTCAATTGAGTTAAGTATCAAATTTTTATGCATAGATATAGAGATAAAAAGGGTAGACTTGTAAGCTCTAAATATTAAGAAAAAAAAAACCCCACTAATTCAACTGACATTGGAGAAGGAGAAATTCCACCAGGAGGGAATTCAAGGTGAGCCAGTGAGGATCCATAAGAAGAACCTAGAACTGAAGAATCATCATTGGGGAAGATGGAATGCGAGTCTGTTGAAGGAATTGAACATTTAGAAGACACACAAAATCTAGTCTCTGAACCATCTATCAGTGGAGGAGGAGCACCTAGCGAAATGGAAGAAGAAGAAATAAATGAAAATGAAACCATTGCGACTGAGACCTTCAGGTTTCCAACGTTGGATATTTCGAGAAACATCAGGATGAAGAATATCACACTATCATCATTACCCACTTTCAAAGGTATGTCAACTGAAGATCCAGACTTATTTTTATTTGAGTTTGACATATTATGTAGAATCTATAACTACTCAGACGATTCCCAAAAACTTAAGCTCTTTCCAGCCACAATAAAATACTTAGCCTTGAGATGGTTCATGAGCTTAGGAGAAAATACAATTCTCTCTTGGGATCAGATGAAAGAAGCATTTTTACGGAAATACCAAGAATATTGTAAGGATAATGCTAAAAATGACATTTTAAAAATGCAACAAACAAAAGATGAAAGCCCTGAAGACTACTTAGAAAGGTTCTTATACAACTATCAGAAATCAAAATTATTCACCACAAACCCAACATTAGTAAGAATTGTATGCTTGAAAGGTCGTAGAGATGACTGCATAGAAGTTTTAAATTTGTTATGTTTAGGAGATGTGCATCAAAATCCCTTTGCAGAAATTGCATATTATTGTAGAAGATACTCAAGGGGACAAGCTAAAATAGGCAAAGGACCAAGAGATTCTTTTAGCATAAATTCAAGACAAAGATCAAGGACTGTCACTAGAATTGAGTTAGGAAACTTATTGGATAACTTTAAAACAGATACCCTAACCAGTGACCAGTTAGATACCCTAAAACTAAAAAAGAAACAAGAAGAAGAGTTTGTTTTTGCAATATTTTTTCCTAAAGGTCGAAAGAAGCACCCTGAGAAAGAATTCCTAGTAAATTTCATAGAAGTCTGTGGCCTATGTACACTAGAGCACCCCACATCTGAGTGTCCAAATTTTCTTGAGCTTCAAGCCATGTATAGGGGAGGGGGAGTATCACAAGAAAAACCATACCCCTAAAGGAGGCCTTGGAGAGCATAATACCCCAATGCATTTTATGACCCTAATACACAATACCAACAACAAAAATGAGGTCCTCCTCCAATTCCCTATTCCCAATGGACACCTCAGCAAGCTCAAACTCAACCTTGGCAACAAGGTTGGAGGGGGCATGTGTATGGGAATCCCTCTTACCCTACATATCCACAGTATCCTACAAACATTTCCCAATTTCTAGCTGGATTTAACACACCTCAGAGGCAAGCTTTACTTCCACCTCCTATACAATAACAATTCACAACACCCTTTAACCCTAACCAACAACAACAAGCACCTATAAATTCCAATCAACAGCGACAAAACCAAGTTTCCCACAACCATCCTAGAACAACAACAATCCCTGCCCATCCAATTCCTAACCCCAATAATTGACCCACCCACCCTGTGCAGGATGTAGAAATCCAAACCTTTCTCACCTATGAAATTCAACTAAGATCTGGGAAAATTGTAAATCAATCAAATTCTGGAGTAATAATCTAAGAAGAAAATGATATTGAACAAGAAAACACTCAAACCACCCTTGAAGAAGGAGAGACGTCCCTTAATATTCCAACCACTTCTCAGTCTGTAGGAGTACCTCAACAAATTAATCTTCCACCCCACCCCGAAAGACTATTAGTGAAGAAACCTGACCCACCCTTGCACAAAGACATAGAGGATGAGTTGCATAATATATGTATAAAATTACCTCTGTTGCAAGCCATCAAATATATCCCCATATATGCAAAAATCATAAGGGATATTTTCCTTAAGAAACCAAGAAGGAAGAAGAAGTAACCTCCCCTCATTCAGGTGGTAGGACAATTATTTGAATTTATTTATGAAATACCATATAAATATAATGACCCTGGGAATATAGTAGTCACTGTTGAAATTAATGGTATTTCCTTACCAAACACACTCATTGATTTGGGTGGATAAGTTAATGTAATGATTTTTTACACTACGCAAAAAATCCAAATCAACCAGTTAAGACCAACCCAAACCTTGATAGAGTTGGAAGATAAGTCAGTCATTAGCCTTGCAGGAATTTTAGATGATGTCACAGTTACACTAACTTCTTGGGAATATCCAATAGACTCTCTAGTCATCTATTCTAAATCATCCTCCAAACCAGGACACCCTGTGGTTCTTGGCCGCCCTTGGCTGGCCACAACATATGCCTTTATCAATTGTCTGTTTGGCAAGATGACTATATCCAATGACACACATAGCCAAAAGCTTGTTCTCTTCCCTCTTGCCCAACCGGCACAAGATATATCTCTTTGGCTAGTAAAATCTTATGGAGAGGATGATTTCATCCAACCACTGTTAACACTTGAAAAAGTAAAAGGTATGCAAGAACAATTAGATGAACAAGTCTTAAGTTTATTTTTGGTTGATACAAACTGCATTGAATATCCTAGGTCTTTTGTAGAATTTTCACACATTTTTAGTTCCAAATTCCAACAAACTTGGCACCTTGATATCACTCAATTATATACTTTATCACTAGCTTCCTGAGAGAAGGAAGAAATTACTAAACTTGTTGAGATTAGCCCAGAAAAACCTTTGTATATAAACTCTAATTTGGAACCAGAACAAAAGATACAAGTAATTGAAATTCTCCGAAGACAATTTGATTCCTTTGCATGGGATTATGCAGACATTAAAGGCATTCACCCTGATAGATGCACACATCATATCTACACCAATGACCAAATAAAACCAGTTAGACAACCTCAACGAAGCATGAATCCAACCCTCAAAGATATTGTAAAAGAGGAATTGCAAAAAATTCTTCAAGCCAATATCATATACCCCATTTTAGATAGTCAATGGGTGTCTCCACTTGTCATAGCTCCCAATAAAAATGTAAAGTGGAGAATATGTGTAGACTTTAGGGAGTTGAACAAAGACACCCATAGGGATTATTTTCCCCTACCCTTGATTGATCAGGTGTTGGATAGCTTGTCCATAAAGAAGTATTTCTCATTCCTAGATGGGTTTAGTGGTTATAACCAAATACAAATAGCACTCGAAGACCAAGAGAGGGCCACTTTCACCTACCCATGGGGAACCTATGCTTATAGGGTTCTTCCTTTTGGACTTTGCAATGCCCAAACCACTTTTCAAAGAGCTGTCCTAGCCATTTTTTCTGACTTGACCAATGATTGCGTAGAAGTATACATGGATGAATTTACAGTCCATGGAAATGACTTCCAGGAAGCTTTGACCAGTCTAGAAAATGTCTTCATTAGATGTAAGGAAACTAATCTTTCCCTAAGTAATGAAAAGTCAAAGATGATTCTCACTGAAGGTATTGTTTTGGGACATCACATCTCTGGTTCTGGAATGAGAGTTGATCCCACAAAGATTCACATTATCACACAAATCATAATACCTTCCTCACAAAAGGAAGTTAGTAGCTTTTTAGGGCATGCTAGCTACTATAGAAGATTCATTATGAATTTTACAAGCTTAGTTATTCCCTTATTAAGTTATTATCTAAAGAAGCTCAATTTAATTGGAATGATGAATGCCAAGTATCTTTTGAAATTCTAAAATAGAAATTGTCAAGTACTGCTCTATTAAGATGACCAAATTGGTCCCTTCCTTTTCATATATGTACCGATTCCTTAGACACAGCCCTGGGGGGAAATTCTTGGACAAAGAGAAAATCATATGCCTTATGCTATTTACTTTGTCAGTAAAAATCTTTCCCCAACATAAGTTAATTATACGGTCACAGAAAAAGAATTGTTAGTTGTATTCCATGCTATCAATAAATTTAGACACTACATTACATGATATCAATATTTTGTACACACTAATCATTCAACCATCAAATTCCTAATGAACAAACCTATAACAAACCCTAGAGTTACAAGATGGATGTTATTATTACAAGAGTTTAACATCAATATTATTGATAGACCCGATAAGGATAATCTTTTGGCTGATTTCTTATCTAGAATGAGTCATCTAGGAGATAATGCACTAGTAGATGATAATTTTCTTGATGAAAATTTGTTTTCTATTTCTACATTTGCTCCTTGGTATGAAAATGTAGCTAACTATCTTGTAACAAGGAAGATGCCTGAGAAATTGTCTCATAGAGAAAAACAGAAAGTAATTCAGCCAAGTGCAAACTACATGTGGCATGATGATTGTCTTTACAAAATAGGACTGGATTTGGTAATCAAGAGATGTGTAAGGGAAGACGAAATCCATGATATTCTGCAAGCCTTCCATGATGGTCCTTGTGGAGGCCATTTTTCTGACAAGAGGACTTCTTATAAAGTTTTGCAATCTCATTATAATTGGCCTAATATTTTCAAAGATGCCAAAACTTATGTATCCAATTGCAATGAATGCCAATGAATGTGTAAGCCTACTGCACAAGATCAAATGCCACTTCAAGCCCAAGTAGTCATTGAGCCTTTCAAGAAACGGGCATTAGATTTTTTAGGGCCCATTAACCCTGCATCTAAAAAGAAAAAGTATATACTTGTATGTACTTACTTTGTGACTAAGTGGGTTGAAGCAAAACCCTTACCAGGTGCAAGTGAAAAATCAGTGGTAGATTTCCTTTTTAATGACATATTTACTAGATTTTTTGTACCTCGAGAAATTGTGACTGATCAGGGGACTCAATTCACCTCTCATCTAGTCAAAGAAGTTACAGAACAATACCATATCAAGCACAGGAAATCTACACCTTATCATCCACAGGCGAATGGACAAGTAGAATCCACCAACAAAGTTATTGAGTCCATTCTTACTAGAATAGTACAGTTACACCACAAGGATTGGGCTAACAAATTACTATATGCCTTATGGGCTTATAGAATCACCTGGAGGAATACAAAATACATACACCTTATGAATTGGTGTACGGGAAGCAGGTTCTTCTCCCCATAGAATTCCAGATCAAAACCTTCAGCACTTCTATACAAGTTGGCATGAACTTAGACGAAGCTCAGCAACAAAGGCTCTTGTAGCTTAATGATATGGATGAAATCAGGAAAGAATCACTTCAAAGAACCACCCTATTCAAGAGAAGAGAACAAAATGGCATGAAAAGTATCTTAAAAAGAAAAAATTTCAACCGAGAGATTGGGACTTGTTGTATGACATTAGGTTCAAGAACTTTAAAGGAAATTTAACTACTCGTTGGTTAGGAACTTACAAGATTGACATTGTCTATGATAATGGTTCAATAATAATAAATACAATTGATGAACATCAAACACCCCTACTTGCGAATGGGAACCGATTAAGAATCTACAACAAACCCCTGTCAAAAGAGGAATTTACGACACGTGTGCTACATAATTTAGATATGCAGGTGATCAGTAAGGAAGGAGATCTTCCTACTAATCCACATTGATTGATTGATTTACTTTTTAAACTTTTGTACATAGGTGTGGATTGTGTTTTGTTAATAAGCTAAAGGTAACAATGGATTCGTACCTCCTTTATTTTACTTTTGCATTTTATTTTTGTTAGTAGATTTCTATAATTTATTTGATCCTTCACAATCTTTCTAAAACATCAGTTTGTGGGCATCAACAATATTATGTTCTGGTCCAGTACCAGCAATGTTGATTCGGTACCATAAATTTTGTTCTAGTTTGGTACCAACAATCCTGTGTTGGTCTGGTACCATAAGTCTATCCTTATATGGTACTATCAAGACACATCACCTAATTGAAAAATAATGTTATACTTATGTCAAGCCATGTAGTAACCCCTTAATATGGAACCAAGGAGCTGAATGAAACATCAAATGGCATCTCTTATGAAGGAATAATTTCTTTTGGTTTTGTTGTTGACTAAAGGGAAGTATTTCAATTTCTTTTGGTTCTGTTGTTGACTAAAGGGAAGTATTTTTAATTTCTTTTGGTTATGTTGTTGACTAAAGGGAAATATTTCTAATTTCTTTTGGTTCTATGGCTAGCCAACAAGAAATGTTTTAATTTCTTTTGGTTTTGTTGCTTGACAAAGAAGACATAATCTTTACCTATGTTATTAAAGGAACCATGCTTAATCTGATTCAAAGTCTAGAGGTTTCCTTTATCCAATATTTCAGCATGATTAAAGGGATACAATTATATTAGCCTATAAGTAACCATTTCACCCTAACTAGACTTCAAAAATAATCATTGGATTATCTTTATTAAAGAGTAGCATATGAGTATATGAACACTCTCTATCATGGGCACACCAGGAATTTTTTTATGGAAGAGGATATTTAAGTACCCTTAGGTAACTTTAGGTCATTCTCTTATGGACAAAACTAGAAAATTCATACATCTGGATCATTCTAAAAATGTGCATACATAAGTTTCTTTTTCCTTGAGACAAATCTTTAAAGACATTCAAATAAGAGAATATACCTTCTAACCCAATACCATCCTAGCCTATAAAAGGGTTTTTAGACGAGCCTCCCCTGTCACCATGCAAAAGAACTCTTTAACAAAATCTAAAATACGTGACAATGGACAATAAGCCTCTAATGGAAAAAGGCTTTAAGAGACTAACCCGTCGAGATACTGAACAGGTATGTTGGTAGTGGGTACTAGTATGTGTTATGACTAGGCAAACCCATCAGTGTAGTGAACAAGCCTATTGGCAATGGGGCATTCTTCCTGGGGAAGGTATGTCTCTCACTAATTATGACAACTACCCCACTAGAGTACGAAACAGTCTTGTTGGCAATGGGTTTTGGTTGAGAAATGTCTCATTTATACTTGTCTGATTGAAAAATTCAGTTTTTTCATAAAAAATGAATACTACAAACAAAGGTTGTTGTTGACACTTATAAGATACAAACTCTAGATTAACAAACAAAATGAATACTACAAGCAAATTTCCATTTGAGAATTACCGTAATTCAACTTTATCGGCCTGACATCTAAATCCTATATTATCTAAGAAGGAAACTTCTTAAGAGTGGAGCCTTGACTAGGGAGTATAATCTACTTATACTGTGAAATTTATATATAACATCTAATGATAGGAAATCTCTAAAGCAAGCTAGGTTGGATCTGTTCTTCTGGAAAAATATAAAAGCCTCCCTATTTTCATTGTTGAATGTTGTCCTTGTCAATAATTCATCAGAAGAAAGAAAATTTCAATTTTTAAAGGCATGGGATCATATGCTAGGTGATAAATGTACTTTTAGAATTTGATTTGGTTTCTCATCTCTTATCAATTTTCTTCCAATTGTGAACAGTGTGTTGGGCCTTTTTTCATAAGGATATGCAACATCCTTGGCATGGGGGAGGGTCAAAGAGCCCCTTTCAGGACTTTTTTTCAGACTCACATCTCATCTACAGAGATCATCCTGTTCACCGTACAACCCTGCAGAACCAGACACAAAAGAAGAAAATCAAGACAAGCATAGAATACATAAGTATTCATAAAGTACAGGAAATTCAAATACTAAGATTCTAGAAAACTCCAGCCTAAAAAGATGAACTATGACAATCTGCAAGCTTCAAATACAAAGGCAGTCACATATGCTATGGGTATTGGTTATGAAATGGTAAAAACAAAGGTAACATGCTATTATTTATTTTCCTTTGCTTATAAAACTACAAAAGGTATGAAAATGCATACTAGATCTTATGACCTTAGTATTAAAACCATGCACCTAAATTTCACTTCCCTAATACCCATATGCTTAACCTTAATCAATTCCCTCACTACATATGCAAGATACCAGATATATAAAATATGCAGAACAGAAATGAAATGCTAGAAATGACAGAATAACAGTAAAATATCCAGCATAATCTTCACAATACACAGAAATGATATACGA
>JZKD02S0709275.1:112537-130348 GCA_000966675.3 Picea glauca | reverse complement strand
GGGTCCAAGCAATATACCCTTGACGGGAAGTTTTTCTCCATTGCCACCATTGCCAGCGTTCTTGATCGAGATGGAGAACACCATACCAAAGTTTGGCCAAGTCATCTGTAATGTTCTAGAGAGAGAAATAATGTTCCATTTGTGTGACCCAACCAGTGGGGTCTGATCCATCAAATTTGGTTACATCCACCCGCAGAAGGCGTATGTCCCTTTGAAAGTGATGGGGTTGAAAGGAATGGGAAGAAGTTTCACCTTCAATTTTTTTATGTGCCTCAGGAAAAGAGTCATCTTTAGGGAGCTTGAGTTTGGTGCAGAGTGCTTCAAAGACAGATTCCAGCTAGGTGGTCAGTTCATGTTTGACTTCCACCATTGCGGACTTCATGGCTACATTTACAGATCCATTCATGGAGGCATCACGGGAGGCAATAGTAACACTGAGTTCTTGCACTTCTTTTTGGGTCTCAAGTAAACCAGATTGCAGGGTGGTGAAGCAAGACTCTAGTTCTTGGTTATGGGTATGAGCCATGATGATGGGTGAACTGAAAAGGGAGTGGGCAGGGTCAAATTTGTTTTTGCAGAAAAATGAAATGGATGAAAGTGATAAGGGAGAAGAGATGAATCTAATGGAATGGGTCTTAAATAATGGGGAAAAAATGGGTGAACTGAAAAGGGGTGGGTGGGGTCAGAAAGTTTTGCAGAAAAATTATAGGGATGAAAATGATAAGGGAGATGAGATGAATCGAATGGAATAGGTCTCAAATAATGGTGAATGCTTTGGTATGAAGAATGCTACAGTGTTGAAATCCCCAAATTCTGAACCAGAGAGTATTTACTTAGCAACTCAAACACAGATGCGAGTCAATAGATCTCGCCAGTTTAATTTGTTTATGTTGTTGTTTATGTTCCCCAAGGGTTAGGTATTCAAGGGTTCTACAGACAAGGGTTTGCCCTGTGCTATGGCTCTCTGATATACGTGCAGGGTCCAACAGTAGTACTCGGCCCAATATCTCAGGGAACTAACTAAGGAGGATAGACCGTACCCTTAGCCATACTACCCGACTACACAGGTACTAGAGAGTATCTTCCTGAGTGATGTTCTCGGTGACACTATAGCAGTCCGGCGGGCGATAGGTTTATCTAAAGAGGGCTTCAGGAAATCTAGGTCGATCCATACACAGGTGTTGTCTGATGCGCTACCACTCGAAGGGGTACCAACAAGGGTTACAAGGGTGGCCAATAGATGTGTGCTTAAGAACCACTTGTATTTCCTGCGTGTATGAATCCCACAACTGTGGGTTTATGCGCGTAACGATAGATCTCTTTGGCTTAAAGACGTCGGAATACGTATCTACCCTGGAAAAAAATTACCCACAATTTGTGCCAAGGAAAGTGCTCTGATACCACTTGCAAGATACTAGATATATAAAATATGCAGAACAGAAATGAAATGCTAGAAATGACAGAATAACAGTAAAATATCCAGCATAATATTCACAATACACAGAAATGATATACGAAATAGCAACAGAAATATCACTTTGAATCAGATAGCAATGTTCACAGGCCTCTTCGAGGGGGCAACCTCCAGTCGAGCAATGCTCGGTTACAATAATCTCCAAGCTAGGGTTTTCATATCCTCGACTCTTATTTATACTAATATGTCTATTAAGAGAAGCATCTAGAGGAAGATGTTTCTAGAAGCGGAAGCTTCTATTAGGTCTTCTTACATCTGCCTTATTCTATTTTATTGAAAGGTCTTATTAATATTGACCTTTATTAGATCTGAATACATTGATCTACCTATGTGCGGGTTAGGACCTTAACAACATAAGCGATTGAAAATATGAGGGAGGACAAAATCACATCAAATGTGTGAATGTGGGAATGAACTAAAATGAGAATGCCCAGTAATGATGAGCCACGACCCTAAACCAAGAACGTTCTTCATGCTTAAACCATCATGAATCTATCTCGCATGATTCAACACTAAAATTCATCGCTTAAGGGTCCAATTTCCAATCCCAAACAGCAATGATTTCTTGATACCAAACGTCTCGTCCCCATCATTACACTAATGGGCAGAAATGAAATGGCTTATCTGGGTGGCGAAGCCATCCATATGAGCCTCATCTTGTCTTAATTTTTCTTCACAACATCTTTACTTAAACTCACCATTTGAATTATTGAAGCCATCCCCATTTTCCTACTGTTACCCATCTCTCTCCATTTTCAGAGCCTTCTCCTCTCTGTGACATCTGGTACCAAACCTTCACACTTTTAGCTGACTAAACCCTAGCGCTACAACCTAGTTTTCACTTACGGTTTATAAAGATGGTTGTAAATAGACATGAAACGGTATTCCATATTTATAGGGAGACTGAGGAGATCCATTTATGTAGAGATAAGTATGATAGAGCAGGATGGATTCCATTTTTAAAGAAATTCATAGGTTGTCATGAGAAGGTATTGCATGCATTTTTGAGATTTACGATGGAGAGATTGTTCACATAGGTAATCTACAACTAACAATCAATGAATCAACCTTAAGGGAAGCCACGGGATTACCTAGTAGAGGATCCAAGTATTTCAAAGGAGTAGTAATCAATAAATAAATGTGACAACAATTTCTGAAGGAAGACCATCAACACCTTGATTGGAGAAAGGGGTTTTCTAGAAACTATATCAAGGAAGAATATCATCCAATGCTTTCTAGTATTCAATGATTCCTCACTTGTGAGGGTAGGTACACTGTAACCTTATTATATCATATTAGGCTTTTGTTTCACTTTGAAGGAGGCACTAAAATTGACTTCCCATATTTTTTATGGATGAGCCTGAGCAAGATGGTAAGAGGTGTCAAATCCCTATCCAAAACTAAGAAGACTAACATTTATGATCAGGGTCTTATCAAAATGATAGTTATACATGAGATCGGGAAGTGAGGGTTTAGTTGGAAAACCCTCCTCACTCAACACCTTTCCACAAAAAATGAAGATGTAGAAGACGCCCAACCTGCTCCAGATAAAAATAAGGAGCCTAAGGAGAAAAAGGGTAAGGCATCCCCATCATCCTCTAGAGCAGTAAATGATAAAGCTAGTAAACAAGTAAGGCCCTCTTCCTCAGATAATAAGACTCTTAAAAGTCAAGAGTGAAAAGGTAAATCTGAATTAGTGGAGGAGATATCAACAGCAATGCTTGAGGAGAGGGGTCATACATCAAAATACTTGAGGAAAGAGAAGAGTAGAGATGAACAGTCTATAGAACAATCTCCTATAACCATTCCACAAATAGAGAAGAATAAAAGGAAGCTTGTGAGAACCTATGATCCATTACCCCCTTAATAAAGAACCACAAGGAGCATGGCAAAGAAAGGAAAATCAGTTGTCAGTCCTCATACACATGAAGACCCAATAGATCTTACCTCCCCTTCCCTAGACCTATCAACCGAGGATGACATATGTAGATTGACTGAGGAACAAGATACTATTACTTTGTGTGGGATGAGGGAGGAAGTGAAGGAAAGATAATGCATCCAACCAGAGACAATAAGGTCAGTGAAGACCTTGACAAAAGAACAGATGAAGAAGAAGATTGGGGAACTCCAAAAACAAAACTAGGAACTCAAACAAGAAGTGAAGGAATACTAACTACTGAATAGGTATATCAAGAAGGAAAATGAGCAAATGAAGGAAACCATCCAACAAATCCAATATGACCATGAAGATACTTCTAATAATATCAAGAAGGTACTAAGACTCTTGCAATACATTAGGGTCATAAAAAGGGAGATAAAAGTAGAAGCCTCAGTTGTCAACATCATTGACCCATAGGAGTAAAGAGAATGGAGTCTCAAGTTTTGAACATTTTTTGAGTATGTTTCAGTTGCATGAGGACATGCTATGATTTTGGCATGGGGTAATGTTGAGCCTCCAAATTGACATTCCCATTACCATATTACACTCCACATTTATACCTTTTTGGCCTACGTAAGCTTGGATCAATGATAAAGAACCCTACCTCTAGTCACTGATAAGGTCATAAGGTAAAGTACAATTGAATTCATGCATTTTGTGGTTTATTAATCTAGGAGACAAAATAATTCATGTACTAATGTTTAAAATTTCCATGTGTAGACTTTGACCTTTGGATGAAGTTCATGACTTCTATGTCAGATCAATTGTCTGGTACTTATGCGCGAGATTGCCCACTATCTGAATCCAGACCAAGAACGCTTTTCATTCAGATCCAATATGCATAGACCATTCACTGTCGTGATCCGATACCAACGATCGTATACTATTCTAGTTCGGTACCAACCAATTGCGTACTGTTCGGATCTGGCACTATATACCACATCTCACCTATCACGATCCAGTACCAATACAAGAAACAAAGTATCATAAGATTGGCTCCAGATCGTGCCCAGGATAATTGTTGAGTGCTTATGAAATCATCAAAGTGATAGCAAGACCATGTTAAGACAGTTTGTTTATTGGTTCATCCTCATACAGTTCGTGTCATGAGGATGAAGTTTAAAATATGTAACCGAATATATAAATTTGGCAATTTTTGATTTGTAAAAGATTTCACCTCCTTTTGTTTCACGAGTAAGACTATATAAATAGTCATAGCAAGGATGGTGGAAGTAATAGAGAGATAACATATCACAGCATGTGAAGAAGCATTACATATTGTAGACCATATCTTGAGTTGAAGTTTAATAGAATAATGTCATTTATCTCCATGTCTTGATCATTTATGAATGAATGTGAGTTGAGTTGTTAGTATAGTTTCATGTTTTGAGGTTTTGAGTAAGAGTGATGTGTTGATTAAAGGTCAACTTAATGTAGACTCCAGTCGTCGACCTGTTGAAGTGGAAAGGGCCCACTTCCCAACAAAAGTCAGCGTCCTTATAGATTAGTGTTAACATTTGACTTCATTAGTATAAATGTCAGACTAGCTGAAGCTTTGATTCTCTCAGATAATAGAAGTTTAGGATTTTGATTATATGATTGCTTAGGGATCTTTATTTACTCTATTTTTTCATATGCTCTATTTCTGTTCTTATGAATTGGATTTTGGTTAATGGACATGGATGTTGCCAGCAGTAGTCAAACATTATTCGAAAGAACTAGTGAAGTTCACAATAGAATATTGTGAAGCACAACATATTGAATATACCGACGATTAAACTGCCCATGCTATATCTTGATGATTGATGTGTATGTGTGATTTCCCTTTCAGAAGTGTGATTGCATAGTTAGCTTTTTGGGTCAGATAACATAGTTGTTATGTCAAAGAACTCCATATCATATTTTCATGTGCCCCAATGGAGTAGATAGCTTCTCTGTGAAAGGAAACCAAAGTGTGTTTCAGTTTGTTTCTTAATCCATATTATTTCTATACTTGTGAAATTATAATTACCTCTCTTACTGGTGTCTTGTAACTTTATTGATTACAAATCACAAATTGATAATTTATGAGTGCATTATACTAATCGTATAAGCAACACAACACAAAGTACGGAGTACTTGGTCCCAAGGTTTGTCTTATGAAAAGGTAAAGGGGGCCAATT
Organism: Picea glauca; assembly: GCA_000966675.3. Taxonomy (NCBI): domain Eukaryota; kingdom Viridiplantae; phylum Streptophyta; class Pinopsida; order Pinales; family Pinaceae; genus Picea; species Picea glauca. The sequence continues at coordinate 124,773 of JZKD02S0709275.1, read as the reverse complement.
AGAGGTGAAAAATGATCTGGAAGTAACCAAGCCTTCAGACATTCTTTTTGAGCAAGCTCGTGTGTAGAAGAATACAAAGGAAGGCACTAAAGAGTGAATAAGCACGTGGTTTTGATCCATGGTCACATGGAAAGTGGTTTGAAGGAAGCACATGTGAATAATTTGAATTATGTATCATCCAAAGGAGATGTGGAATTTTTCGACAAGATCCTACTGCAAAACAAAATAAATGGGGATGAAAGTGATTTTTTCGAGAAGCCATAAATTTCACCTTAGATATCGAATTGGGGAAATATTATAGTCATTGTGGAAGATGATTCATAGAAAAATAACATGTAATTGTTATAATATGGAGAATGATAATATATTCCTCATTAATTGAGAATAAAAAGGACATGTGGCATTGTTTGGCAATTTTTTTTTTAATATGCATAATTATAAAAAAATGGTTGCTTGCACATTTTGCAAAATTAGGGGGGATGTAAAAATATTAGTTGAGTATACGAATGCATATTCATGAAAAAAAAGAAGGAGAGGGAGCTTCCAGCCATGATAAAGAGGCCAAAGGTTAGAATATGAGTGTTGGTAATGTAGAGACATAATCCAATAGACACCAGGCCAAGGGGACAATGAAACATTGATAGAGACTATGAGAAGCCTGAAAATAGAAGTGGAGAGTTAAAAACAAGACAATTAGAGATTGATAAGAGAACAAAATCAGATAAGTTCTCAAGTGATGCAAATCTTAAATCAATTGTAGAGGCAAACAAAGAATGGATCGAACTCAAAACAAGAGGAAGAGGGAAGATTCCATGAAAGAAGAGATGACCGTAGAAGAATTGGTTATTCAAGAAGTGCTAGCTGAACTCATAGAAATCAATTACCTCCCTACTCAGTAAGGAAATTTTATGCATCTGAAGATTCTATAATTAGTCCAACAATGTCTCCTATTAGGAACCAAAGAAGAAGACATGAATTGAACAGTTTTGAAAGAGAGATGAGGAATCTTAAGCCACCATCCTTTGATGGTGAAAGAGAAAGGGAAGATGATCCTGAAGCATGGATTCTCAGACTCATGAGGTATTTTTGATTTCATAAGTAATCATCAAACCTGGAAGCCATAATTTCCACATACCATTTACATCGGAAAGATTTTATGTGGTGGGATCAACTGAAGAAAGTTGATCACATTAATGAATACCTTGGAAGTAGTTCACGAAATAATTTCTAAAGGAGTACCTTTCACAACACTTCTATGACAAGAAAATGCAATATTTCTTTGAACTTAGGTTGGGAAGAACGACCATGGTAGAGTATGAAAATAAGTTCTTGGGGCCGCTAAAGTATGTGGGGTTTATAAAATACGAGAAGGTGAAAATAAGAAGGTTTTTAAGTGGTTTGACATTCTTTAATAAAGAGAAGGTTCAATATGATGAACCTAGGATCTTTATTGATAGCATCAGGAAGGATAAACCTGTATGAGAAAGGAAAGGGTAGAGAATTCATGCATAAATCTTGGAAGGATAATAATAAGGAGAAATCTTATCAGAAGGAGGAAGGGATTCAAACATCATTTCAATATAAATATCCATAGTAAAAATCATCAAGATCAGTATGCTAAGGATGAATCCAAGAGAGAATAATCCTTCAGAAAAATGGGAATACCACCCATCCAATGTTGGGGATGTAAAGAAGATCACATGCACAAGTATTTCCCTCACATAAAGGAAAAAGTAAATACCGTGCAAAACATACAAGAGGCTAAAATAGTAGAAGACGTTGTAATAATTTATGCATCCTTAGATGATCGAGAAGAAGAGTACCAATCCAATATGATCAAGGTGGAAGGTAAGGTCATTAATCAAACTGTTGCCATGTTAATTGATTTAGGAGAAACTTATTGTTAGATTGATCCTATAATAGTGGATAGATTACATTAGGAGAAAAGTAATCTTGAAAAATCAAGTTTGGTTCAGCTAGCCACTAGAACCAAAAGGATAATCCATGATATGTTAAGAGGTTGTTCCATAGTCTAAATGGTTTGACTACTATTGATGATCTAAATATTATACCATTGGCATATTATGATATTCTAATTGGAATGGATTGGTTGGAAAAGCATCATATTTTCCTAGATAGTCATAACAAGACATTTACATATATTGATGAAGAAGGAAAACAAAGAACTATTGTAATATCCTCAAATTTTAGAAAAATAAATTCTAAATTGAATTTAGAAATAAATTTCGATTTTTAGAAAATTCACAATTGGAAATAATTTACCATTTAAGGAAAATCCAAATTTGGAATTTTGGATTATGTAATTAATTATTTGATGTCTGTTGGGAAAATATTTGACTTGCCCAATTCTCCTCTTTAATTGGACACACGTATGAGACAAAATTTTAATAAATTAAATGTTGGAAGAAAAATGGAACGACTAGGTTAAAAATAGTTGACCATGACTCCATGAGTGGGGAAGAGGTTTGAATCGCCTCAGAACTTAATTTTACAAGTGGAAGAAGTTGAATTTCACCACTAGAAGCCCCTAAAAATCAAGGATTCATAAAGATGTGAATTTCCTGAGGGACGAAAAGGAATGGAAAGACCTAGGCACAAAAATATATGCAACATATGTGGGAGGCAAGAAATTTCTTAATATGTTGAGGAACTCAGAATTATTTGTTGTTATGAGCACTTGTAGTGTGGGGAAATGCATTTTCTGATATGTTGATGGTGACTATAGCTAAGGAGTATAATTCAGTTGACCCTTATGGACTCATGGTTAGTCTAGGGGGTGATGAGGACAAGTGATTGTGGCTGTTATGTTCTATGATTAGGTGGAATGTGGTTGTTCCATTTCTTTCCTAGCATCATCTTTTTCACATATGTATTTTAGTTGTGTATTTAAATTTTTGATGCTATGTTCATGATGTTATATAGTTGATTCCATATCTTATGTTATTATACTTAGAAACCAAATCTGTTTGAAAAGAATTGTATAGCCATATTAGTTGATATGGGTTACCACTGTGTAAAATAGTTCTAGTAGTATGTTATTAACAATTTAGTTTATATATATGAATATAGATATGCATAAGTGTAAACAAAACTACATTATATTTCTGATGTTATGTTGAACAAAAGAATAACAATACCAATACATGTTTTCTCAATTATGAAAAAAAGACACTTGATACAATAGAGTACAGGTCACTTGACAAAAAATGATATACATCTTTATTACCATCAATAGATCAAATATCGAAATGTTACTGTTTGTGTTCCTTAAACATGAGACCTCCCTATCTAGTCAAAACTGAAATTTAAAGGACTACATAAACCTGTTTGTGAATACTCACAAGGACATGTGGAAGAAGATGGAACCGAATACCTTTTGTGGACATGTGGTGCACATCTCCAAGTGCCTTGGTTGTTCTCCCAACCTGTAACAAACATAAAAAAGAGTTAGTAACTTACTAATGTGCGAAATTATTATAGATGAAGAAAATAAAAGAACCAAGTATACTTAACTTGGATTTCGATGACATATCAAAACATCCTGGCCGCTTTGCGAATCCATCAATCCAAGACTCTCAAAACATCCTGGCCGCTTTGCGAATCCATCAATCCAAGACTCGAGAGGGGAGTGGGTTCATTTTTCATCTGATGGGTTCCCTCACAAGAAAAAAAAGGGACCCATAGTCAATTGAAATATATGAGAAAATTATTTAGGTGGATGTAAAATGATAAAAAAAAACTCTAAATTAAAGGTCTGTAACTTAATTCCCTCTAAGCTTATAGAATTTCAAAGAGAAGCTATAATACAGATTGCATACAAGAGAATGGATTAAACTTTTCCACAATTGTTATTTCAAGGAAATCTTGCAAGAGAAACCACATACAAAGGGCCAAAAAAGTTATTGTAGAGATATTTACTTTCATAATACAGAGTGAAATTTTGACAAAAACTTATGCTTATGGCGTGTATGAATTTAAAAAAAAAATTAGAGCAAGATATGATTTTGAGTGAATCTAAACATAAATTAAGTAGAGAATATTAAAAATAAATCCCTACGAGTTCAACCTAAGCCTTAACAAGATATAATACTACATGCAATTATCAAACCTATCCAATGATGAATTCTGGCAATCGTAAATTTAAACCAGAAAGGATATGTATTTTCACTGGGCGGATTTGAATAAATAACCAACAACATATACCATTGTTGAATGGACATAGGGTTCTAGCAGTGAAAAAGAATTATATTTCTTGAGAGAGGTGTTTTATAACCGGTGCATACACTTATATATGAGGAGTATCACTGTTATTTTCCCACGAACAATGGTATTTTACCTCATAAAATACAAAGTGAATTTTTAATTACAGAATGCAATTTAAGCAAGGAATTTGGTCAAACAGAAGGATAGAGGTACGAGACTATTCGACCAAGTCTTCACCCAAGTATGCACGCTAGTTATAAAACTCACAATTAGCTTTTCCTTACACAGTAAGCTACCAAGAAGAAAACGCGAGGTTACACACACTACATATACCTAAAACCACAAAAATTCTTGCAAAGGACTAGGGTTTCTGACCACGGGACAATGAGGGAGGAACCCAAAGGATTACATTTTTGGAAGATAGTTACCCATTAAAAATAAAATCACAACAACCCAAACCAGATCATAAACTTACCCAAAGAGAAATCCTTTAATGTAGAAGAGAACTGAAGTGAAATAAGTGAATTTTACCTTACGACCTCAATAATGGATTATGCGACACTAAAGAAATCAATAAATAACCCATGTAGAGAGAACCTTCAACAAAAATTTCATTATAACCAAAAATGGGACATAAGGAAACGCACTATATAAAAAACCCTTCACGTTGGATATACTGTTATAGGAAACATAGCTTAAATAATTCATTGTACAGAGAATATGTCAACATAGTAATACATTGCATAGGGAAAGTGATAATATAAATAAAGGCATGGTACCGTGATCTTCTGAAATAGAAAGAACACATTATACAACACAATTTTGGGCTAATGGTATTATTATAGAGAAAATTTTCCTTCAAACCTAGATAACACCATTGCATCGACACAAAGAGTCTCTAGAATAGGATACACAGAGAAAGTGGACTTACCGTGCAAAATCCGAGAGAAAAACTTGAAAAGAGTGACCACCACCCCTATGGAAAAACCAACTAAACACCACTTTGCTACCATTCTACACAAAACCGAGAGAAAAACGTGAAACAACGGCCACTACTCCATGAAAGGAACCGTCTAAACGACCATTTCTACCATTCTACCATAGATCCGAACATTTTTACCATCGTAGAAGAAAAAACACAGAGTAACAATAATGAAATGGAATAACTGTGCGGGGTAATGGCACTTCATGCCTCTCTATATTGGAGAAGGTTGAATAGTATTCCACCCTCACCATGCCATGTGAATTCGACCTAAGTGGCAAGCCCATAGTGGCGATTTCCTGCAACTCTAGGCGAGGAAGAGTAAAGGTGGATTGACACCATTAATGGATATGACCCAACTTAATTGCCCTAAGACTACGTTTGGACCATCCGACTAACTACCACCCTTAATGCTTCTCGAATTACATAAAGGCAACGGATATAAGTGTAGTGTAACCCAATGGTGTATTAACTTGGTCAAGACTATATAGTTGTGATTAACATAAGTTTTATATATCATGGTATTTTACTATGGACAAGATAACTCTAGCTCATAGGTTCTGGACTTAGTGGGTTAGGACCCTAGCGCCAATCCCATGTACGCTAGTGCTTAAGTATTGAGTTTTATAAAGTGTATCCAATGTTTAGGTCTTGAATATTATAAATGTATCGATACATGTTTTAGAAACATAGTTTATGACTTGTATAAATGGGTCACATGAATTATTCCTAGGCTATGGACCTGGGAAGACCTAGCCACTAACACATCATTGATACAATTTTAATTCTAATAGCAAAGCTACGACAAAGATTAACGAAAAACGATGTGTTGATCGTAAGATATCTTTCAACCATTTCAAAATGAGTAATGAAAATGATACACTCTCCAAGTATATAATTATTGGATTAAGATATATTTATTCTTGTGTCATGAACAATTGTTGTACATAATAGACTTTAGTTTTTCCCAATATTTTTATTTTTATGTGTGAAATTTTGGGTACATTACATATGGTATCAGATCTATAGGTTACAACGCTTGACCTCAAGGAAACACCAACGTTTTATCGTTTTTCCTTAAAATAAAATCTAACAAACACATTTAGTGTTATAAAGAGAAAAACAATTTGTCTATTGTGAAAATATCATCACAGAATGAAGGAGACAGACATGAAGGGAATCCAAAACAAGAATTTTCTAGAGACCTAGAAGATAATAGTGAAGGGATTTCAGCCACTCAAGTCTTGGAAACGATGTGAAACCTCATCATGGAATTACAAGGATTTAAAGAAGATAACGAAAAGATGAAGAAAGCATAGGAAGAACAGTCATAAATAAATGAAATGTTGCTACTCAGTATAGTAACAAAGAAGAGTCCACAAAAAAAATGAAAAAGAGGAATAGGTCAGAAAAAATTCCTCTAATAACTCTTGTCATGAAACATAAAAAGAGTGTAGTTCTTTCAAAGATACACACATGGCAGAAAACAAAGCATCTACAGGAAGAAAAAGAAAAAAATTGGACCACCTAGAAGGTGAATTCAAGAAAATAAAACCTTCCACCTTTGATGGAGAATGAAAGACTGGTGAGGAGGCTGAAGCATGGTTACTAGATATAAAGAAATACTTCCAAATTTATAACTACTCTATTAATATGAAAGCCAGTACAAACAAAGATCTGAAATCCTCAAGGCATGGAAAGACAACAAACAAGATATAATGAATGAATGTAAAAAAGACTTCCAACCATCCCCTTTCTGTAACATGGTGAAAGGTTTCCAAAGGAAGGATTATCACTCTAATACACAGAATACCCAAGGGGGGAATAGATCAGTTAATCTAGGAGTCATTAAAGTTATGGACAATCCCAAAGAACCATTGAAGTGTGGGGAGTGTGGGGAACCCCACCCGAGGAGAAGTTTTCCACGCTTAAATCCCATAACGAGAAATTCAATCCATAACCTTCAAGAGGCTTCAACGGTTGGAGACATTGGTAGAAGCTTGCATAAAATAAATGTAGGTCTTGATGGAAAATAGGAAGATCATCAATCCACTATTGTGGAAGTTGAAGGTAAAATTCATTCCCACAATGTTCTTATACTAATTGATCGAGGATCTAGTATGAGTTATATTACTCGAGATTTAGTTGAATTGAACAAGTTAACACTTAGCAATAGGGACCAAAAGAAAGGTAACAAATTTTATTTTTGATTGTGAACTGAGCATAGAGGGTCAAAGAACAATGTTAAATCTGAACATATTACCTTTGGGTTATTATGATATAATTATTGGAATGGACTGGTTAGAGAAACATAAAGTGATATTAAACTGTTATGAAAAGTTGTTTCTGTATAAAGATGAAAATAACACAGTTAGAACACTACAAGGAATCATAAAACCAGTTTATATTAGGAAAATATCAACGATGCAATTTAAGAAATGTATGAAAAAAGGTTTCCAAATTTATGTTGTACAAGTAACTAATCTCCTAAGGAAATAAAGCAGATCGATTTTAGAAGACTTTGCAGTCCTACATGAGTTCAAAGATGTATTTTTAGATGAAATACCAAAACTATCACCAAGAAGAGAGATATATTTCTTTATCGATCTACTACCTGGATCTGCCCCGGTATCTAGGGCACCTTATAGACTGATTCTACTTGAATTAACAAAACTAAAAATTCAGTTAGAAGAGTTGCTAGATACAAAATATATCAGACCAAGTGTTTCACCTTAGGGAGCACTAGTTTTATTCATTAAGAAGAAAGATGGGACTTTGAGATTGTGTATTGACTATCGACAACTGGATAAAAGGAAGATTAATAATAAGTATCCCTTACTAAGAATTAATGATATCTTTGACCAAGTTGGAGGAGAAAAGATATTCTCTAAGCTAGATTTAAGGTCTCGTTATCACGAAATCAGAATAAAGGATGAAGATATAAATAAAACAACATTTAGAACATGTTATGGACACTATGAGTTTGTCGTAATTTCGTTCAGGCTTACTAATGAACCAACAACATTTATGTGCTTGATGAATAGTATATTCATTGAATATCTAGATAAATTTATGTTGGTTCTTATCAATGATATAGTAGTTTACTCAAAAACAAAAGAAGAACATGAAAAACATCTGAAAATAGTATTGGAGACTTTAAGAGAACATAAGTTGTATGCTAAGTTTGATAAGTGTTACTTCTACCACATAACGATACAATATCTAGGACACGTAATATCTGAAGATGGTATTGCAGTTGATCAAAAAAAGATAAATTCCATTATGGGATGGCATATCCATAAGGATGTAGCAGACATCATATCATTTATGGGAAATATTGGTTATTAGTGGATAGTTATCAAAGGATTTTCCATAATCACTTACCCGATTACATCACTATAGAAAAAGGGAATAAAATTTAATTGGTCGCAAAAGTGTCAGGACAACTTTGATAAACTAAAAAGACTATTAAATATAGTGCCTATTCTAAAGGTAGCAGATCCGAATAAATATTTTACAGTTTGTGTGGATGCAAGAAAAGAGGGATTAGGGGTTGTGCTAACACAAGATGGACATGTCATCTGTTATGAATCACGTAAACTAAAATAACATGAATGGAATTATGTGACTCACGATTTAATGGCAAGAAAAATTCTATTACTAACCAACAATGTGGTGACATTATTTAATGGCAAGAAAAATTCGATCACTAACCGACAATAGTGGTGTAAATTATTTCTTCAGTCAACCAGATCTCAATGCAAGGAAAGAAAGATGGTTGGCATTTTTAAGTGAGTTTGGTTTTGACATATGACACATCAAAGGTAAGGAATTTTTTTTTGAAGATGCACTAAGTCGGAGGATTAGCGGATTCTATGAAGTAAGTATCAGCAAAGAAGAAAACGATATTGAACAGAGAATACAATCTGCAAGTAGTAATGACGAAGATTACATCAAAATAACAACATAATTGCAAGGAAATGAAAAAAAAAATGAACATAAGAGATTTGAGTATCATTAAAAATTGACTGTTAAGGTTCAAGAACCGGTTGTTTGTACCTAATTCTGTGGATTTAAATACAACAATTCTTGACGAACTACACAAAAAGTCATATTTTGGTCACCTAGGATACCAGAAAACAATAACAACCTTAAGAAAACTATTGTATTGGCCTAAGATGAAGAATGAAACAACTAAGTATTTGTCTAAATGTTTATATTCTCAATAGGTAAAGGATAAACATCAACATCAAGAACGTCTGCTACAACTTGTTCCTATACCAGAATGGAAATGGGAAATTATCTCGATGGACTTCATCAAAGGTTTTCCTAAGACTCAAAGAAAAATTGACTCGATTATGGTAGTGATTAATAAACTAAGAAAATATTCACATTTTGTACCTATGAAATCTACTCACAAAGCAATTAATATCGCTTAAATTTTTATGAAAGAAATATTTAGATTGCATGGAATCCCTAAGATGGTGATTTTCGATACAGATGTCAAATTTAAATCAATTTTTTGGAAAGAATTGTTAGCAGGTTTGGTTACTAACCTGAATTTCAACACAATCTACCATCCACAAACGGATGGGAAAATAGAATGAACAAACCATATTATCGAATACATGTTGCGAATGTACGTAAGAACAAAACCAACTAAGTGGGAGGAGTACCTGCACTCAGTTGTGTTTGATTACAATAAAAGTTATGAGACATCACCTAAGATGAGTCCCTTCGAAGTATTATACTGAAGGAAATGAAAAAACCTGATTAGTTGGGATAATCCAGTTGAGAGGGTTATGGTGGGGCCATAAATGCTCCAAGAAATGAAGAAAATGGTAAAAATGGTACAGTAGAAATTAAAAGAGGCCCAATACCGACATAAAATCTTTGCAAGTCTAAAAAAAAGACATCGGGAATTTCAAATTAGGGAAGATGTATCTCTAAAATTCAAAGCGAGAAGGAGCTCTCTAAAGCTAGGAAATTGTTCCAAGTTTGTGCCAAGATTTTGTGGCCCCTTCGATATTTTAACTTGAATCTGACCCATGGTGTATCAACTAGCACTTCCTGCAAATTTAAAAGTTCATAATGTTTTTCATGTTTCATTGCTAAAAATATATATTCATGATCCTACTCACGTCATTGATTGGAACATGGTGCAGGTGGAACCAAAAGGTGACCTCCAAGCAGAACCTCTGCACATTTTGGACAGGAAAGAAACAATACTTCGGAACAGAGCCATAGCCTAGGTAAAAGTTCAATGGAAGCACTTTAGTCCCGAGGAGGCCACTTGCGAATTCGAGGAAGAATGTTAAAATCTTATCCAATCTTATTTTGAGGGATGAATGAACACTGAGGACAGTGTTGTACTTAATGGGGAGAGGATGTAATATCCTCAAATTTTAGAAAAATAAATCCTAAGTTGAATTTAGAAATAAATTTCTGCTTTTGGAAAATTCAAATTTAGAAGTGATTTCCCATTTATGGCAAATCCGAATTTTGAATTTTTGATTATGTAATTAATTATTTGATTACTGTTGGGAAAATATTTGACTTGCCCAATTGTCCTCTTTTATTGGACACATGTATGAGACAAACTTTTTATAAATTTAATGCTGGAAGAAAAATGGAACGACCAAGTTAAAAATAGCTAACCATGACTCCCTAAGTGGGGAACATGTTTGAGTTACCTCAAATCTTATTTTTACAAGTGGCATAAGTTGAATTTGACCATTAACAGCCCCTAAAAATCATGGATTTGTAAAGCTGTGAATTTCCCCAAGGAGGGAAAGGAATGAAAAGACCTAGGCATAAGAATATATACAACATATGTGGGAGGCAGGATGTTGCTTAGTATGTTGAGGAATTGAGAATTTTTTTTTTTTATGAGCACTTGTAGTGTGAGGAAAATCATTTTTTGATCTATTGATGGTGACTATAGCTAAGGAGGATAATTTAGTTTTCCCTTATGGATTCATGGTCAAGCTAGGGGTGTTGGATTACTGAGAGGGGGGGGGTGAATCAATAATAGATAAATTTAATCCTTTTTCACCATAAAATGAAAGTGTTATATCAATATAGAATTATCATCCAATAGTTGCAAAGTAAATAAACAATGAAAAAATGAGAAATCACACACATACACAATACACCAGTGTTTTACGTGGAAACCCAAAGCGGGAGAAAACCACGTAATTCTTTTTTTTATATGTCTTTAAGAATTACATTCATTGGAAGCACCAACTTCCTATGTTTTCTAGATGGAACTGGAAGGAGGCTCCAACCCCCTATTTTCTCAGGCTACAACCTGAGGGAATTTCCGACTCCCCAATTCTCTAGCTACAACCAGAAGGAGGATACAACCCCATAGTTTCTCAAGTTACAACATGAGGGAAGCTCCAAATCCCCAATTCTCTCGATACAACCAGAAGGAGGCTACAACCCCTATGTTCTCCTGCTACAACTGGAAGGTGGATACAACCACTTGTCCTTTCCTCGTCCAACCACCCTGAAATATAAATATCAAATCTAGACAACCTATCACTGTCACTGAATCAACCACTTCCACTATCAACCTATCACTATCAACATGTACCAATCAACCTGCACCAAACAACCTGTAGCAATAACTTGAACCAACATGTACCATGCATCAACCATGCATCAATTGCACATCAACTATGACTCATCAATATGTACCAACATCATCAAGTATACACCTCATGTATGTGCCAACTCATCAATTACTTGTCTCAACCATGTACCCAACATGTACCTCAACCATATACCAAACACATACACCAATATAACCATAAAAAATTCATCACTATATCCATAAACCAAATACCATAAACCCTTACATCAAACCATGTGCCACAACCTCACTGTTATGTAGCATCAAGCTAAACCAACAATGTTAAGAACCAAACATCAATATAGCATAGAAAAACCTCAAGAAAAGTACTCAACACCTTGAAAAAGAGATAATATCAGATAATAAGCCTCTTCGAGGGGGCAACCTCCTTTT
>JZKD02S0709275.1:72699-103353 GCA_000966675.3 Picea glauca | reverse complement strand
TACAGGGTTGTTTTAAAATATGATGTTATTATGATGCATCTTCAAATGCTATTACTTTTAAACACTATCATGTTTAGACCTTGTTGTTTATATGGTGACATGTTAGTTTAAATGTTGTAGTAATATTAGTAATGGAATGTTCATGTTGATAGAATGGCAAGAATACGTATTAGTTTAATGCATTAGTAATATCATTAATTGAATATTAATGTCGGGAAAGCTGCCATGATAAGGAATTGTTTAATTGCAACAGTACTATTATCAATTGAATGTAAATGTGGTTGAATTGCGATGGGAGTATTTGTATAATGGCAATGTTAATAAGGATGCCTTAGTGGCATTGTTAAATTYGTTATATGAATGTTCGTGACAATGCTTAGATTGAAATGATATTATTGGCCTAATTTAAAGTTATTGGATGTACCCTAGGATAAGGTCCTTGTCTGTTAATATCTGTATTAGAACAATCGGTCTTGATCGAAGTCTTCGGGTCCCCTTGGAGGTGGGTCGATTGAGTCCTCCTAACTGGTGTCTGTCTCTGCCTATCGCCAATAGTTGCCCGCCTCGTGTTCAGGGGCGTTTTGCTTCTTGTTGTCGTTATGATAGGTTGGGTCATCTTGATTGTATTCGTCTGACATCCGTCCTACTAGTTCGAGTGTTGACCTAGAGTCGAGGGGGTTGTTTCTTCTACACACGCGCACACACTTCAAATTTTTTTTTTTTTTTCGGTTGACTGAGTAGTTGTCCTTAGCTAGGAGGGGTGTTACATTGATCATGCTTCTACAACCACTAGCTATGTGTCAATAGTTATGACATTTGTAACATTCAATGTTACATGGGGCCACATAGGAATTTATTGCTTGAAAATTTGTTTTATAATCCTTGCAATATGCAACCTTATGTCCAAATTTAGTACAATAAAAACAATGACCATAAAATAAATTTGCATACCTAAGAGTGAATGATCTTCTTTGTGGCGTAATCCTTATGAATTTTTTCCTTAACTAATCATGATCATGATTGAAGCTTCTTTGTGGCTTGAACATGGATGGTGTTCTTGACGATGTATCTTCAATAGTTTTTTTAGATTATGGTTGACCATGATTCCTTCCTTTGAGTACTTATGCATAACTCTTTCTATATTCTTCATTCTTCTTTTCTAGCAACCTAGAGTGCTTCTCTTCATTCTCTATAACTAATTTGGATTCTTCTATCTCTTTAATGTTCTTTTTGTGATTGACAATTTTACTTCTCAATGTGACAACTTATTCTTCAAGCTTCTCAACCTCTTATTCTTTCTTCATTATCTGAGACTTCGTGACTTCTTCGGTTCTTTTTTCTTTTTCAAGCTGAATTTTTAATGTGATTATTTATGAATTTTTAATGTGATTATTTCTTCTTCAAGTCCTTTCTCTTCTTGACCAAACTATGCCTCAAGATAGTTTAGATCGTTAGTTATTTCCTTAAGATGATCTGTCAATATATTCTCTCTCATTTATTCTTATTCCTTCTTTTCTTCTATGTTGGATTCCAAATACTGCTTTTTATATTCAAGACTTTCTTAGATGTTTTTGGTTTCTTCTAGCTGAGTTATTAAGTTCTCGATGACCTGTTGGGCTTCCTCAAAAATATGAACACTTTCCTTTTGTTTCATGAATTCTTTCTTGAGTGACTTGTTTTCTTCTCTTAGTTCATCTAAAGCACTGATCAATTATCTGGTGATTATGTACTCTTCATCTTCTTAATATGTTTGAGATCGTGAACATAATTCTTCTTGATCTGTATATACATATTATTTGGCATTTTCTGAATCTACGATGGGTGAAGAATATATGTCATGTAACTTATCCAAAATTTCTTGGGTTGATGAACATTTACCAACCTTTTCTCTTTCCGAATTAGGTAATCCTTCCCAGATGAAATCCATTCCTATTTTGTTATTCTTCTTCAATGCCTTTTTGGCTGCAGTCTTTTCCCTTTTTGAACTATCATATCCTGTAACAACTGGTAGCCAAATATAATGTCCTTGTGCCTGTAAAAATATTTTTGTCCTTCTACTCCACATCTCATACTTAAAACCATTCTAACCATTAAACATTGGTACTCCATTCTCATAATAATCCATTATATCGTTCGAGTGGTTAAACTGTTTTTTGAAGGAACCAACTCTGATACCAATTGTTGGATTACTCAGAGGGGGGGTGAATCGATAGTAGAGAAATTTAATCATTTTTCACCATAAAATGAAAGTGTTATATCAATATAGCATTATCATACAATATTTTCTTAGTAAATAAACAATGAACAAATAGGTAATCACATACATACACAGTACCCCAATGTTTTATGTGGAAACCCAAAGAAGGAGAAAACTACGAAACAATTTTTCTTATATGTATTTAAGAATTACATTCATTGGAATCACCAACTTCCTTTGTTATCTAGCTTCAACTCTAAGGAGGCTCAAACCCACTATTTTCTCAGGCTACAACCTAAGGGAATCTCCAACTCCCCATTCTCTAGATACAACCATAAGGAGGCTACAACCCCCTAGTTTCTTAATCTACAACCTACGGGAAGCTCCAAATCCCCAATTCTCTGGATACAACCAGAAGGAGGCTACAACCCCCTATGTTCTTCAAATACAACTAGAAGGTGGCTAAAACCACATGTCCTTGCCCCATCCAACTGCCCTGAAATATAAATTCCAAATGTAGAAAACCTGTCATTGTCACTCAATCAACCACTGGCACTGTCAACCTTTCACTGTCAACATGTACCAATAACCTGTAACAACCTATACCAATCAACCTGCACCAAACAACCTGTACCAATAACTTGAACCAACATGTACCATGCATCAATTGCACATCAACTATGACTCATCAATATGTACCAACATCATCAAGTATACACCTCATATATGTGCCAACTCATCAACTACTTGTCTCAACCATGTACCCAACATGTACCTCAACCATATACCAAACACATACACCAATATAACCATAAAAAATTCATCACTCTATCCATAAACTAGATACCATAAACCTTACATAAAACCATGTGCCACAACCTCACTGTTATGTAGCCTTAAGCTAAACCAACAACTTCAACAACACATCACAACCAAAAGACCAATACCCATATGTCAAATACCAACTGTATCCCTCAACAAATCTGATATATGCAACAATACTGAACATCCAATACAATATCGAGAGCTAAACCCTAGATCACAAAACATACCTCAAACAAGATGTTCCATATCTCTCATAAATAGACCCCAACCATGTTGTTTCCGTGATTTTTCTTCCACAATTTTCTTGCCATACTTTTTTTTCTGCAATGTTTCTACCGCGATTTTTCTATCACACTTTTTTTTTCTGCGATTTTTCTGCCGCACTTTTTTTTCCACGATTTTTCTGCCGCGATTTTTTTGCCGCACTATTTCTGTTGTGATTCTTCTGCCGCACTTTTTTTTTCTGTCGCACCTTTTCTACCGCACTTTTCTTGCCACACTTTTCCTGCTGCACTTTTTCTGCTGCAATTTTTCTCTATCAATAATACCTACCCAAATAACCTTTCACAAAAATAGATATTCAATGATATTCAAGTGTGATTAAAATGATAGAGTCTTGTCTCTTGTTTATACTTTCATGTAGCACCCCACTTTCCTTATTTTAGGGAGTTCTCCATTAACTTTATTATTTAAACAATTTCTTTTGCAAACACTTTGAGTTTTTGGGGCTTCTAGATGACTCATGAGGGTCCTCTAACTTCACATGGCCATAACTCTCTAACTGTGAGGAGTCATGTGACATTCCACATACCAGCGAAAATGGCATGACATGTACTATTCATCTAGAATAGTATTACTTGCAAATATTCAAAACTCATACCATTATCCATCAAACAAACTTGGGTCCATTACCAAAACCTTTGTGCTACCAGAATTCTCTACCAGACTTTCTTCAAGGGTTGAGATCAGTGAAAACCAACCCAATTAATCAACAAGGGGGTGAGCAGGACAAGTGATTATGGTTGTTCTGTTATACAAGTGGGTGGAATGTGGACGTTCCATTTGTTTCCCAACATCATCTTTTTTGGATGTTTATTTTAGATGTCTATTTAAATGGTTTATTCTATGTTAATGATGTTTTATTATTGATTTTATAGAGTTGATGTCATATCTTATGTTATTATACTTAGAAAAAAATCAGTTTGAAAATAAATTTACAGACATATTAGTTGATATGGGATACGAGTGTGTAAAATAGTTGTAGTAGTATGTTATTAACAATTTACTTTATATATATGAATATAGATATATATAAGTGTAAGAAAAACTGCATTATATTAAAAAAAATAATAACAGTCGCAATACATGTTTTTTCAATTATGAAATAAATACACTTGATACAATAGAGTACATGTCATTTGAAAAAAAATGATATACATCTTTATTACCATGAATTGATCAAATATAAATATGTTACAGTTTGAGTTCCTTAAACGCAAGAGCTCCCTATCTAGTTGAAACATAAATTTAAAGGACTACATAAAATTGTCTGCGAATACTCACAAGGATTGGTGGAAGAAGATGGAACCCGAATATATTTTGTGGACAGGCCGCACACTTCTCCAAGTGCCTTGTCTGTTCTCCCAACCTGTAACAAACATACAAAAGAATTAGTAACTTACTAATGTGAAAACGTATTATAGATTAAACAAATAAAAGAACCAAGTATACTTAACTTGGATTTCAATGACATATCATAACATCCTTGCCGCTTTGCAAAGCCATCAATCCAAGACCCGGGAAGGGAGTGGGTGCATTTTTCATTTAATGGATTCCCTCACAAGAAAAAAAGGGACCCATCATCAATTGACATATATGAGAAAATTGTTTATGTGGATGTAAAATGATAAACAAAACTCTAAATTAAATTTATGTAACTTAATTATTTGTAAGCTTGTAGAATTTCAGAGAGAAGTTATAATACAGACTCCATACAAGAGAATGGATTAGTCTTTTTCACAAGTATTATTTGAAGGAAATATTACAAGAGAAACCACCTACGAAGGGCTAAAAAAATTACTGTAGCGAAGTTGCTAAATTAAATAGAGATTTACTTGCATAATACATAGTGAGATTTTGACAAAAAACGATGCTTATGGCGTATATGAATTTAAAAAAAAATTAGAGTGAGATACGATTCTCAGTGAATATACACATAAATTACGGAAAGAATATTAAAAGTAAATCCATTGGAGTTCGGGCTCGACCTTAACAAGATATAACACTACATGCAAGTATCAGACCTAGCCTATGATGAATTCGGGAAATCGTAAATTTAAACCAACAAGGATATCTAATTTCACTGGACGAACTGGAATAAATAACCGACAACATAGACCACTGTTGAATGGACATAGGGTTCTAGAAACGACAAAGAATTTTGTTTCTCAACAGAGGTATTTTATAACCAACACATACAATTATATATGTGGAGTACCACTATTATTTTTCAATGAACAAGTGTATTTTACCTCATAAAATACATAGTTAATTTTTAATTATTGAATGCAATTTAAGAAAGGAATTCATTCGAGCAGAAGGATGGAGGTACGAGACTATTCGGCTAAGTCTTCACCGAAGTCTTCCCATTAGTTATCAAACTGATAGTTATATTTTCCTTACACAATAATCTACCAAGAAGAAAATGTGGGGTTACACCCTCTATTCAGATCTGAAACCAATAAAATGATTACAAAGGGTTTCCGACCATGGACCAACGAGGGAGGAACCCAAAGGGTTACAATTTTAAAAGACTGGTAGCCATTAAAAATAAAATCACAACAACTTGAACAAGATGATAAACTTACCCCAAAAGAAAGGCTTTAATGCAGAAGGAAACTTAAGTGAAATGCATAAGGTAATTTACCCTACAACCTCAAGAATGAATTATGCAACAGTAAAAACATCAAGAAATACCCCATGTACAGAGAACCCTCAACACATATTTCATTATAATGGAAAACAGAAGATAAGGAACACACTATATAGAAAACCCTTCACGATGGATATACTATATAGGAAACATAGCTTACAGAACCCATTATATAGATCATATCTCAACAGAGTAATACATTCAATAGGGAAAGCGATAATATAAAGAAAGGCATGGTACCGAGAGCTTCTAAAATACAAAGAATATGTTATACAACGAACTATTGGTCTAGTCGTATTATTACAGAGAACATTTTCCTTCAAACCTAGATAACACCATTGCATTGAGACGACAATTATGTAGAATAGGATACATATAGGAAGTGGAATTACCATGCACAAGTCGAGATAAAAACATGAAAATAGTGACCACCACAATTGTGGAGAAATGAACTAAATGCCCCTCTTCTACCATTCTACACAGAACCAAGAGAAAAACTTCAAACAGTGGCCACCATGTCGTGAAATGAACTGGCTAAATGACCATTGATACCATTCTACCACAAATCCGAACAAGTTTACCATCACGGGAGAAAAAGAACAGAGTAACAAAATGAAATGGAATAACTATGAGGGGTAATGGAACTTAGTGCCTCTCAATATTGGATAAGGTTGAAACATACACCACCCTCACCATGCCATGTGAAGCCAACCTAAGTGGAAAGCTCGTAGTGGAGATTTCCTGCAACTTTAGGCTAAGAGGAGTAAACTTGGTCTGACACCACTAATGGCTACGACCCAACTGATCCATATGGATGTTGGTGGCCTCCCACCTATTCCAACTGGTTCATTTTGGCAGTTTTCCAGTTTGGCATTTTTTTTTCCTAGTTTTCAGGTCCTTGACTTGAGGGGCCGTTTTGAGGCCCTAAACAATGTTTTTAGAGATCGGCACAATTGAAAATTCCCTATATTAGATCAGACCAAAATGTGTAGTCCTCAAATAGACCTTCCCAACAGGCTATCTTGTGCCTAAAACAAATATCGTATGCAAAAGTTACGACCCCGGGAAGTTGACCGATTAACTTACCCAAACGGGGCCCACATGACTTTTGGTGCTTCATCCCCTAGGGTTAGGTTTTTGGATTTCTAGGGTTTTTGACATTCCTGTTTATTATAAAAAGGCCTTTAGAGCCTCATTGTAATGATCTTCTTGCAAGTGAGTGCAAACATCGCATCTCTTCTCAGAGATAAGCTGCCACCATTCCAGCAAGCTTGTTTTCCGTTGCATTTTATAGTTTCAACTTATTTCCTTATTGAATAAAAAAGCAGTTTTACTGTATCTCTGTTATTCTAGGTTAAGCATATTTTAATAATTTGTATTCATTTCATTCTTCCCATAAAATCTGGATGAGTGGCATCAGAGCGGTTTCCTCCTTATCGTCTTAATGCATGTCCCCAACGAGGTTGGGGTACAAAGAATTGGGTCTCGAGCATGTTTCTCTTGAGGAAAAAATCTCTCGCACACCCAAATGACCTCTCATGGTAGGAGAAAATAAATATGATGGGACACGAGATCCTTTCAAAATGTTTCTTGAGGAATCCCTCATGTAATAGATGAACGATATGATGGATAGTTTCATGTAAATCCTTCGGTAGCTACCAACAAGCGACACATATTCCTCGAGCATAGGCGTTTCCCCCTTCAAGGTACAAATCAACTTCTATATTCCTATATTTGAACGTCAAATAGACGTGGATTCTTTAGACAAGTGGTTGAATCTACTAGAAGGGTATTTTTCTGTCCATAACTTTTCAAATAGAGAAAAAATTTCTTTTTCGCTCCTCAAAGTCGTTCCCCATGTCAAAGATTCGTGGAAAACTTTCTGTGAGCAAAAGGAAACAGAGGAACCCTCATTATTTATTGTCATGACCACCTGGGAATCCTCCAGGGATGCTATTAAGGAACAATACTACCCTGTCAGAAGTTGTGATGACTTGTATACCAAATGGAACACATTGCGGAAAGAAAGAGACCAAGGAGTGCCAAATTTCACAAATATCTTCCATACCTTGCGCACCAAGATGGGTATCAAAGATTTAGAGTGACATATGGTGCTCAAGTATCGTAGTTCTCTGCATAGATACATCCAGAATGAAATGGAATTTATGGACATATCGTCCTTGGGCGCGGCCTATCGATATGCTATCAAAATCAAGCAGAGGCTCAAACAAAAGATGTGAAAAATTGGGCCTAGGAACCCCTCGTAGTAAAAGCCAGAAAAGGGCAGCCCCAACCTAGAAAACAAAGGACATAGAAAATATGGATAGTATCAGGACAACCAGTCCAAGACACAAGCAAATAAGGACATTGAAAAGACAAATAAGGATACCAGGAAGTGGTGTGACTTCCATAACAACCCTTGGCATAACACTGCTGATTGTCGCTCAAAGCAGTCGTTGGTGGCCGAAGTGAAAGCCTTTGAATCAGATGTGGGTTCTGACTCTGATTCGGAACCAGAAAGGGGAAGATAGATCATTGATGTGGAGCCGAGTGCCACCTTTGCTACCACCAAGATCCATCCTAATGAACCAGATGAGCCATAATAAGGCGAGTTCCTTTTCCATTCATAGATGTGGGTAAAAGGCACCCCGCTGCACTTCATTGTTGATATAAGTAGCCAAAAGAACCTCATATCAGCAGAGGTCATCAAATGGTTGGACCTGCTAACAACGCCACACTTGCAGCCCTACACCATTGGATCTCTCTGCCAAGGAAGCAATCTTCGCGTCAGCCAACAATGTCAATTGTCGTATGGCATTAAGCCCTTCAAAGACGAGGTATTGTGTGATGTTTCTCCTCTCGAAGTTTGTAATGTTCTTTTGGGCCAACCCTATTTATGGAAATGCTATGTTGTATATGAGTCTAGGCCTCATAGTGTTATTATTACTTTGAACAATAAATTGTACAGGATACTCGAGGCAGTCCCTCCTAGTGTTATTTCCTTGATCTCTACCAAGCAATGCAGGAAGGTCATCTCTCAGACCGGGAAATTTTTCTTCTTCGTGATTCACTCTCAGAGTAAGAGAAAGATCGCAGCCACATCTAGGGCCTCTACGGATGATCTCTCCACACAACAAAAGCAAGTGTATAACGCCATGGAATAACACTCAGATGTCTTCTCCTCTCCTACTGGGGTACCTCTGCACTACCAGGTCAAGCATCCCATCGATCTGACCCCAGGCACATTGCTATCCAATGGGCCGGTCAACTGTCGCTCTCTGTTAGAAAATGAGGAGATCAAGAGGCAGATCCAAGAACTTCTCCACAAGGGGCACATCTGTCCCAGCTCATCACCTTGTGGGAGCCCAATCATACTCGTGTAAAAGAAATACGAGACCTAGCGTATCAACATCGATTACCGAGCCCTGAATAAAATCATAGTCTAGAATCGATACCCGATTCCCCAAATCAACAACCTCCTTGATCAGCTCACGGGGGAAAAATACTTCAGTAATATTGATTGAATTTTGGCTACCACCAGGTCCCAATAGAACATATAGATGTATGAAAGACCACCTTCAAGTCAAAATAAGGTCTTTTTGAATGG
Organism: Picea glauca; assembly: GCA_000966675.3. Lineage (NCBI taxonomy): Eukaryota > Viridiplantae > Streptophyta > Pinopsida > Pinales > Pinaceae > Picea > Picea glauca. The sequence continues at coordinate 93,792 of JZKD02S0709275.1, read as the reverse complement.
TTGGTCATGCCCTTTGGTTTGACAAATTCTCCAACAACTTTTATGAGGATGATGGATGATATCTTGCGACCTTTCACCAGTGCTTTTGTAGTGGTGTATCTGGTTGAAATCCTCATCTACAAAAAGACTTGGGCATAACACTTGCAGCATATTCAACAGGTTCTGCACACCCTGCGGCAGCACAAAGTAAATGCAAACTTGGAAAAATGCTCCTTCGGCATGGACAGGGTCCACTACTTAGGTTACATCATTGATCAGCATGGTGTGCATGTGGATCCAGCCAAGATCTAGGTCATTCATGACTGGCCAGCCCCAACCACACTCTCTGAGCTTCATATCTTCTTGGGCCTGACCAATTTCTATCGCAGGTTTGTGTTGGGATTCTCTCATATTGCATGGGCCCTCAGTCAAGTAACCAGGGGTGGCTGTAAGGAAAACATTGTGTGGGTCCTGTCCCAACAACAAGCCTTCGATGAATTAAAGAAGCACTTGTGCTCATCCCTGGTATTTTCATTACCATACCTACAACATCCCTTTGAGATTGAGATAGATGCTTCAGACTATGTTGTGGGTTCCGTTCTCACTCAACATGGCCACCCCATGGCATATCATAGTGAGACGCTATCAGATGTTTTTTGTAAGTAACCTACTTATGAAAAAGAACTGTACTCCATTGTGAAAGCCTTACGCCAGTGGAGACATTACATTTTGGGGAAGGAGAGAGTCATCCACATTGATCACAAGCCAGTACAATTCATGCAGACCCAAGGAAAATTACATAATTATTGCCATCAGAAGTGGTCCACATACTTACAACAGTTCCACCTCAACATCAAGTATAAAATAGGAAGTACCAACCGAGTTGTCGATTTCCTCAGCTGACCTCCAGTCGTCGCACTCACCACAGTGCTAGATTCTTGCGGCCATGAGACCTCTGGATGGCCCCACCTCTATGAAACAGACCCTGACTTATCCACCATCTACCAAATGTTGGGAGAAAACTCAGTGGTTGTTGATTTCCATCTTCAGGATGGTTTGTTGTACCGTATGCGCCATATCTTCATTCCATCAAGAGAGTGCATGAAGCTCATCTGGGAAGCTCACTATAGTCAAGTGGTAGGACACTTTAGCGTCGAAAAGACAGTGGCAGTGCTGCAAAAACATTTCTATTGGCCGAAACTTCGATAGGATGTCGGTGAGTATATCAGGTCTTACACCGCCTACACTATTTCCAAACTGACCACTAAGAAACAGGGCCTATACACCCCTCTTCCTACTCCTGACAAACCGTGGGAATCCATATCCATGGACTACATGTCAGGCCTCCCATCCACCAAGAGGGGAAATGACTGTGTTTTTGTGGTTCTTGATCACTTTTCCAAGATGGCGATTATGGACGCCTATAAAAAGAATGTCGTTGCAGAGGCCACTTCCATGCTCTTCTTTGAATGTGTTTGGGTACACTTTGGTATCCCAAAAACCATTGTCTCAGATTGGGATAGTCGATTCCTCAACACATTTTGTTCGATCCTCTGGTCACTGTTGGATACCAAGCTCACCAAATCGACTGCCTTCCACCCCTAGACAAATGACCAAACTGAGGTCGTCAATTAGATGATCCTTCATATACTGCACATGTACAATTCCAAGCACCCCCACACATGGGATGAGAGTCTTCCCTATGTCCAACATAGCTACAACCGAGCCCTACATAGATCAACTAGCCACAACCCCTTTCAGGTGGGGATGGGATTCCAACCATTGGGCCCCATGGATGTTGCACTACCACTGGTGAACACCTCGACCGACTTGTCCCCTGCTCCACCAGAAGTTGACAAAGCCACCCGATTCATTGAGAGGATCCATCACATCCACCAACAGGTTTAGGATATTTTATAGAAGTCCAATGCCAAGTACAAGCAGCGCCATGATCAACATCGGGTGCCACATAAGTTTCAGGTGGGTGACAAAGTTTGGTTGCACTTGTAGAAAGAACGCCTTACAGGGCCCCATCAGAAGCTTCTCCCACTCTGGTATGGGCCATACACCATAACCAAGGCTATGGGTGACAATTCTTTTGCGCTCAACGTTCCCCCTTTCCTCGGCATGCACCCAGTCTTCAACGTGGCTCTCCTTCGGCCATATTTCCCACCATTATTGGATACCTCAGAGATAGCAGAGCAATTGACACCAAAAAAACTCAACCCTGATTGCATGCAATAGGCATCCAATGATCAGATTGTCGACACACAAATCAAGGGCACATGACAGCAAAGGATCTAGCGTTATCGAGTTGTCAAAGCAGGGTAGCTTCTGCACCAAGGAAAGTGTCTCACCCGGGGCCAAATTCAACAAACATTTACTCATCTGATGGGGGAAATAAACGCAATGGAGAGAAGAATGAAATGAATATAGATTATTAAAATATGCTTAACACAGAATAACAGAGATACAATAAAATTGGTTTTCTATTCAATAAGGAAATAAGTTGAAACTGTAAAATGCAGCGAAAAACAAGCTTGTTGGAGTGGTGGCATCTTATCTCTGAGAAAATATGTGATGGTTGCACTCACTTGCAAGAAGATCATTACAATGAGGCTCGGAAGGCCTTTTTACAATAAACAAGAATGTCAAAAACTCTAGAAATCCAAAAACCTAACCTTAGGGGATGAAGCACCAAAAGTCATGTGGGCCCCGTTTGAGTAAGTTAGTTGTTCAACTCCCTGTGGTTGTAACTTTTCCATACAATCTATGTTTTAGGTGCACGATAGCCTGTTGGAAAGGTCTATCCGAGGACTACACATTTTGGTCTGATCTATTAAAGGGCATTTTCGACTGTGTCGATCTCTAAAAACGTTGTTTAGGGCCTCAAAATGGCCCCGCAAGTCAGGGACCTGAAAACTAGGAAAAAACAAAATGCCAAACTAGAAAACTACGAAAATGAACCAGTTGGAATAGGTGGGAGGCCACTGTCATCCATATGGATCACCAACTTAATTTCCCTAAGACTCGGTTCAGACCGTCCAAGTAACTACCACCCTTAATGCTTCTCGAATTCCATAAAGGCCACAAATATAAGTGTAACGCGAACCAATGGTGTATTAACAGGGTCATGACTATATAGTTGTGCATATCATAAGTTTTATATATCATGGTATTTTACTATGGACTTGATAACTCTAGTGTGTAGGTTATGGACTTAGTGGGTTAGGACCCTAGGTTCAATCCCTTGTACACTAGTGCTTACATATTGAGTTTTATAAGGTGTATCTAGTGTTTAGGTATTAAGTGTTATAAAATGTATCAATACATGTTTTAGAAACATAGTTTATGAATTATATAAATGGGTCACACAAATTATGGCTAGGCTATGGACCTTGGCATGCCTAGCCAATAACTCATCATTGATACAATTTTAATTCTAATAGCGGCACTATGACGAAGCTTAATAGAAAATGATGTGTTGATCTTAAGATCTCTTTCAACCATTTTAAAATGAGTAATGATAATGATACACTTTCCAGGTATATAACTACTTGATTAAGATATATGTGTTCTTGTGTCACCAATAGTTGTTGTAAATAATAAACTTTAAGTTTCCCAATATTTTATTTATTTATTTATGAAATTTGGTGTACATTACAACTGTGAAAGGAGTTACAAGACACATCTCTATAAGGGAGATTTCATCCTTACAACTAAAGAGATGTTTTAGAAAAGGATTTCAATTGTATGAAGCCCATGTGGAGGAGCCAAAAAAGACAAAGGGGGAAATCCTTGAAGAATGTTTGGTACTACAAGAATTTGAAGATGTATTCCAAGAAATATCAAGGTTTCCAACAAAGAGGGAGATATATTTCTCTATTGATTTAATGCGAGGAGTTTCCCTGGTATCAAAAACACCTTACATAATGAGTACACCATAATTAAAATAATTACAAATGCAGTTTGCAGAATTGTTGAAGAAAGGGTACATACGTCCAAGTGTTTCACCTTGGGTAGCACCAATACTCTTTGTCAAAAATAAGGATGGAAATTTGAGCCTGTGTATTGACTTTCGACAACTGCATAAATACATTGTAAAGAAAAAGTACCCTCTACCCATAATTGATGACCTCTTTGATCAACTAAGAGGGGAAAATATATTTTCAAAGATAGACTTGACATCAAGGTACCATTAGTTAAGAATCAAGGAAGAATACATAAATAAGAAAACATTTAGAAGCATGTATGGGAATTATGAATTGTAGTGGTTCCATTTGGACTGTCTAGTGCACCAGCTGTCATAAGGTCTAGTTATCACCAAGTCAGAATAAATGACAAATATATAAATAAAGAAACATTTAGAACACATTATAGACACTGTGATTTTGTTGTAATTCCATTCGGGCTTACTAATGCACCAACAACCTTTATGTGCTTGATGAGATGGCTGGAATTTTTAAGTGAATACGACTTTGACATCAAACACATCAAAGGAAAATAAAATAAAGTTGTCAATGCACTTAGTACAAGAGTACATCTCATGCATGCTACAGTTGTTAGTATGCATCAGTCATATTTAAAGAGAAAAAATTTAGATGTTGTTGTTACGGATTAGCATTACCTATAGGTAAAAGAAATATTACAGCAGGAAAATGTACAACATAAAATTAAAGAATATGAGATGGAGGAAGATGGATTACTTATGCATAAAAATAGAATTTATTTTCCTAGTTCCGAAGAACTTAGGAATTTGGTATTAAAAGAAATGCATAATAATCCATTTGTCGGACATCCTGGTTACCAGAAAACAATTGAAGCATTAAAAATCCAATTCTTTTGGCCAAGAATCAAAAGAGATGTTGTCGATTACATTTCCAGATGTATGGAATGTCAGAGAGTGAAGGTTTAGCATTGGCACCTAATGGGTTTTCTATATCCATTACCAATTCCAAAAAAAAAAATGGGAAGTGGTAACCGTTGATTTTATAACAAAATTTTCTAGGACAACAAGACACCATGATTCAATCATGTTCATGGTTGATAAATTGACAAAGACTGTTGTTTTTTTTCCTGTAAAAAAGACTCATACAACAACTAATATTTCATAAATTTGCATGAGGGAGATTGCTAGGTTGCATGGAATACCTAAGGCAATTGTCTGAGACAGAGATACAAAGTTTACTTCAAATTTATGGAGGGGATCATTCAAAGGATTTGGTACAAATATGAACTTTAGCACAACATACCATCCACAGTCACATGGAAAGACAGAGATTCAACCAAGTAATTGAAGACATGTTGAGAATATATGTGATGGATAAGCCATCTAAGTGGGATGATTACTTTCACTTGGTTGAGCTTTCGTATAATAATGGGTATCAAAATTCACTGAAAATGTGCCCATTTGAAGCATTGTAAGGTAGGAAATGAAATAATCTAGTGTGTTGGGGCAACCCAAAAGACAGAGTGGTACTTGGGCCAGAATTCCTTAAGGATATGGAAGACCAGATGGTTAGAATTAAGAAAAATTTAAAGGCATCTCAAGATAGAAAGAAAATTTATGCAGATAAGAACATGACATATAGAGAATTTAAAGTGGTGGATTATGTTCTTTTAAAAGTGAATCCCAAGAAGAGTTATTTTAAGTTGAGTAGTTGTTCAAAGCTAGCAGCTAGATTTTGTGGTTCATTTAAGATATTGGACAAAACAGGCTAGTTTCATACATGCTTGCATTGTCTGCTTTCATGAATGTGCATAATGCATTTCATGTCTCTTTTATAAAAAAATGTGTACATGATACTAACCATGTTATTTATTGGCATCTGATTCTGATAGAGATAGACGAAGGTTTCTAGGTCTAACCAATGTGAATATTGGACAGAACAGTCAAAATGCTCTAGAATCGAGTCATAGAGCTAGTAAAAGTCTAGTGGACCTGCTACGGTCCTGAGGATGCCACTTGGGAGAATGAATATGCCATGCGGGTAGAGTACCTGCAAATTTTTGAATAAATTTCAAAATTTTGATTTATGTTTTGTATATGCACTGAGAACAACGCCGAAATAAGGGAAATGGAATGTAATACCTAGGTTTTCAACCCTATATTAAATAATTTGTTTTGTTAATGAAAGGCCAGAGTGCCCAAAAAATTAAAAGAAGCAAGTGTTCGTACGAAATGTAATGTTTTGATCATTATTAATAATAAATACATGACTGGATGCTAGACAAACAAGGAAAAGAGTTATAGGGGGCTATGGTTCCACAAGAGAGGGGGATTGAAGGGCTATGTATTTATTTTTATATCTTATTTACCCATTTTTGTTTTAATGGAGAATAACAGTTACATGATCTTCTTGGGGGGAAGGCCATCTGGTTCCTTAATTCCAAGAAATACATAAACCCATCTTTGGTCTATGGTGGGGGTTCTTATTCACTCACTCACTCATTGTTCGTTGTTCACACCTTTCATTATGTTCTCTCTCAACTAATTATTTCACCCACTCGTATTTTCTCATTATTGTTTTGGATGGGGAAACAAAAATGAATTGTTGGAGAGGATCGATGGTTTTGTTTGCTATAAAGACTACTGGTGTATTCCAAACATGAATCAATTCCTGCATGTCTGAGATTCTTTGGCCTGTGTTCAATTTTTCTCAAAGATGTGAATCCTGAGAGCACTAAAATGGAGATTCCTAACTAGATGCATTGGAGCCCTCGAAGGAGATGGATATGTTGAGGGACTGTGTGGAAGAGAAGGGGGTCAATGCTCTTGGGTTGTGCAGGATGGGTAGAAGAGAGATGGTGTACTTTGGATTGTTGTGGGTGTTGAAAATCATGTGAGAGATTGATTGGCTAATGTTTTGGGAAATTGAGTGATACTCTAGAACCTTCCTTTTGGATTCATATCCCTACCTCTGGGGTGTCATTGTTTTCAAGACTTGGAACAACAATGTCTATGGTTGGGTGGAATGTCATTGGTCTGCAGCTAATTGGTGATTCGTTTCATGAAAAATAAGTGCTCTCTATCATGTTTTTATTTACTGTTATGAGGGAAAAACTCTCTATGGATAGGGTAAACCACAACAGATGAAGATGACTACAAAAATCAACTCTATCCCAAAAACATTTTATATAAACCAATGTGCAAGCGAGATAAGAAAGTGGCCTATGTCGCCCAGATGTTCGATGATGTCCACCATTGAGCACTTTGACCAAAATCTTTATACATGCAACAAGTTCTCAACAAACAAGAAAAACAATCATATGGTGATAATATAAAAGGTTAGCACATTAGATAGCATAATCCATTAATATACATGACAAATATGGCCATGGATAATAACTCATATATTCACAAGATATCAATTTGACGAGAAAGGAGTATTTATATTAATAAATGATCAACAGAAGTGAAAACATTACAAAGTTCTGTGTCGACATGGTTCAGAACCAAGAAACTAAGTTCCTTCCAGCTGGGCCTCCACCAAATGAAATCACATAGAAGGGATACAATGGGGTTCTCCATCAATAAGGGAAGAACTTGGGGGATGAACACTATGTTAAGACTTAAAGGACAAATGGATATGGACTCAATATGAAATAATAATTTCTCCAGAGTAACTTTTCTCTCAAAGTTGAATTCTTTCTCCTTTTTCCATAGCTCAAAATTGGCCCATCTATAGCCTTTGAAATGGAATTGAAGGGTCAATTCAGAACATTTCCAGTATATGGAAGGCCAAGGATCAAAGATTTCATGTCGTGACATGAAAACCCAACATTTAATTTTCATTTTCGGGCACAAATCTCGATGTACACGAGATGTAGTGGAGCAGCATGAATATACACACATTGTATAGTGTGAAAGATGCGTACAAGTGGAAAAATATTATTTTTTGTCTATGGATTTAATCAACAGGGAAGATAAGTTTTCATAGGGAAATGGAATAAGTCTCTATGTGCAAGATTGCATAGGGTGAGGCAAATCTTGCTATAACATTTACCTGTGTATTTATTCTACTATGTATTTATTTATCTATGAAATTTGTATCTATAATATGCATGTTTGTTGGTTGTTCATATGCATGACATATCTCTCATTTGTTTACATTGTAGTATGAATATTTAACTCTGCGTGTGAATATTTCATGCATCTTTATTCGTTAAAATTTGATTAGAATTCAAAATTAGTCCATAAGCAGTCTTCAAGTAGCATACACGGCCTGTGTGAGGCTGGGTACGTTACAAAAAAAAATTTAGTAGACATTCTTTCAAGTCCACCCATACCCAACGTTATAACTTTGGAAACTTTGATGCACATGGATCCTTTTATGCATGATGCATACACAAAGTCATACATCGAAGATGAGGACTTCAAGGAGGTATTTCAATAGCTACAAGGTCAAAGTCATATATAATAAGGTGACATAAAGGATGAATATAATTTCCATAATGTGTTACTGTAGAATCTTGATAAGGTCTGTGTCCCTAAAGTTGAACAACTACAACTTATTAGAGAGTCTAACACCTCCAATGTTGCAAGACATTTTGGTGTTGGGAAGACAATTTTTGACTTACAGAGGTATGTGTATTGGCCAAGAATGCAAGAATATGTAGCATGATTTATTAGAGTATCTATACTTTGTTGTACCAACAAACCCAGTAACAAGAAGAGATCTCTATACCATCTCTTACCTATACCCAATCGACCTTGGGAAAGTATTTCTATGTATTTTTCAAGAATTTTACCAACAACTAGGAAGATAAATAACTATCTATTTGTGGTAGTTGAAAGGTTCAACAATATGTGCATTGTCATGCCCTATAAGAACACCATCAAAGGACAAGTAGAAACAAACATGTTCTTTGAACATGTCTTGGTGCACTTTGGGATACGAAGGATAATCATCTCATATAGGGATACCATATTTCTCAATGAATTATACACTACACTATGGGAGAATATGGACACTAAGCTCAAGAGGTCTACAACATTTCATCGACAAACAAATGGGTAGACAAAAGTAGTCAACATGACTTTAGTGCAACTTTTGAGGGGCTACAATTAGAATCATCTAAAGACCTAGGATCAAAATATAATCTATATACAACACTCTTATAACAAATCAATCCACACTTATGCTAGTAAGTTACCTTTTGAATCTTGCTTTGGATATTTTCCACCTTTGCACTTATATATTGTATATGGACAAAAAGGAGAAGTGAGAGAAAACCTCATAGGAGATGCATTAAAAGAAGATTTTTTTTTAGAAGATCGAGCAAATCCATTTACAACTACAAGAGACATTGAAGAAGTCACAATAAAAGTACAATGCTATACATTACCAATGCTGAATAGATATAGGATTCATAGTGTGAGACATAGTATGGTTAGAACTGAATAAGAAAATACTACAAGGTCCTTGTAAGAACATCAAGGATCTATGGTATGGTCCTTTTAAGGTATTGGAAAAGGTGGGAGATAACACCTATAGACTCAATCCACCCCCATACATGGTCATTTACTCAGTAGTGAATGTGGACAATCTGAAACTCAATGAGGCTTCCATGTTGGATTAGGGGGAAGAGTAGGTCCTACCTTCTGTAGAAGACTTAGCACCAGTTTCCTAGGTAGGGTTGGAAAATGAAACAATATTGCATAAGAGGTTAAAAACTACAAGACAATGGTAGCATGACCTTTGGAATATTGGGATAAAAGGATAACTTCCTTGAGCAATGAAATGTCGTACTCAAGGTATAAGGTAGAGGAAATTTTCCTCACCTCATTTAGTAAAGATTTTGGGGATCAAAATCCTCCCTAAATGGGGAGGTATGATTTGAATTCAATCATTATATTATTTATCATATATATCTATTATTTCAGAGTGGGAAAAAATGGAGGAATGTACTTGCATGGTCGTTTTAATGGTAGGTCCCAATTTGGAATATTGGGGTTTGAAACCTTCTAGAGCCATTTTGAGGAATCAAACTAAAATTTTGGGGGTCAAATATTTCTCAATGGTAGGTAGAACCTCATGAATCTATTCTATATATCAATACCTTTCCAATGGTGAAAAATTTACGTCAACCATAGATTGTATGCTAAAGTTATTCCTCTTGCAAGTTCACTACTGTGTTGACTACCATGGTATGTGAGGATGTTATGTCAACCCTTGTTAATCATGCATATGTGGCTATCGATGTGATGAATTTCAAGAATATTCTATAAGTTCTAAAATAATATCACAATTAATGGTTAAGGAAGTCAAAACACTAACCCTAGATGACTATTGGGATATGTTAAATACTGAGTTTTTAGGAGGAGAAGGGGTTTCATTGTATGTTATTGTATTTTGTTCTATAGGAAAGCATAACATTTGGGAGTGGGAAAAGTAGAGAGCATAATTGAGGGGTTTAATTTTCTGTAGCAAACTAACAAGCCACAACTCTCAAGTGACTCCATAGAGAGTGCCCTCTCCTTTGTACTTTCATTATTTCCATACTAAAAAATTGAGCATAGGAATCTGACCTTCTACCTTGGTTTTCTCTCGTCAGGGTTTTCACAGAGAAAAACATTGTGTTATTTTGTGTATGGTGTTTTTTATAATTTACTATTCTCTATTTTTCTCATTTTAGATATCACATGCATAAGAAAAAAATTAGTAACCAATGATTCTAGAGTCTAAAGAAGTTTATCCTTCGTAATCTACATTTCATTTTTCTTTATCAAATCTATTGTCATGAACCGTTCCATTGGAATATCCATGGAAGTTTACAAATCAACAACATTATGTGCTCCCTCTTTATTGACATTCAAGGAGGAATGGTAGTTTTTATAACAAAAACTAGTAAAACTTAGTAAAATTATGTGATCCCTCCAAATGGATTGACAACATTAGCTACCATTGAAAGTTTAACATTTTTAGGCTCTTCTTTAAAAATGGGTCGTCTTTATTCACTGTGCCTAAATGAAAAACCATCTCTAGACATTCAAATAAGGCCATATTCACTTATGTTTCATGCATGATAATTTATAAACTATGTTATGTTTATGTACTTAAAAAATCATTTGAAATGTGTAATTATGGGGATATGACAAAGAACCTTGCAGGGCACCTTATCTGTTACTTGATGATTTCAATGTTTACTAATTTCACATTTGTGGCATTCAAACTCCATTGCATGTGGTCGATAATATATAATATAATCACTATTACATTCATCGATTGTGTGATACTCCATTCCTATATATTTCATAAGGGAACACAATATGTGGTTTGTGTGTGGTCAATTATTTAATGGTGTCAATCACCTAACAATATGTCAAAAGAAAACATTAATATACTAAATAGTGGATATTGAATCCTATATATTAAAATTACAAAAAACAAAGAAAATTCTATATTTATATAAAAATTCTCTTGCACACCTTACGATCTATGTCATACATGTGCTTGAAATATTGTTCATAACCTTCAAGTTTACCAACAACAACATAGTAGAGAGAATATTTGGATTTGAGTCTTTGTAAGATGCTTTTATGTCTTACCATTAATAGGTACATCATGAATATCTTCATAGATTTCATCTATAGGCCTATTCTTATCTATCGAAACAAAGGTTCCATGATCAACATATTTATCTCTTCATTCTCCATAATATTAGTGTTGTTTTAGCTCTATCACCCTATTGTAGTAGTATGAATTTCAAATATAGGTCATTTTTTTGTAATGCTACATAAATAAATATAACTATTATCAAAATATTTAAACATTTAATTATGTTTTTTTTTAAAAGAGAGACAAAGATCATATTTTATCTATCTTACGAAGGAGTAACATTTGTTCCCCTTTCCAGGTCCCCTTGCTCATATGAATGTTTTCTAGATGTTGACTTGTTAATAGTTCTTCTCTTTATACTTTTGCATTTCGTGAAAGGAAAATAATATTTCCCATATCCAATATCATGAAGTTTAGGATGATTCTCATTTGCCTTTTTGCAATTTCTTATATGAATAGAATAATTGCATTAATCAAAGATCAAGATTTGTGGTGAGACCCAATGCTTCTTGGGTTACATCCTTTATATAAGTCAACTAGCGAAATGAATCAATGCTTGAGTTAGGGTGATTTGACATTGTTTTCTAGTATTTCAACAAAATATTAACCAATTCATTAGTATACATTCAAATAGTTTACAAATAAATAATTTATATGGTGTTTAAAAATTTTAATTGAATAAAATTTGGATTATAGGTAAAAAAAATTATTTGTACTATTATGCTATAGAAATTTCAATACAAATTAAGTATTTCCTGTGATTCTCCTGATCTAACAATTATATGCCACCATTAAATACATAATCGCTTCTACTATTATTCTTGCGGAAAATTAAACCATGATCACAACCACAATCACAAAGTGAAATATCAAGAACACATAACACATAAGTTTTTCTGGGAAAGCATAAAGCTAAAAACCCCACTATCATATATTATGTATATCATGAATCATGAAACAATGTCATACAAAACTCTAATCCAAGAGCTCTCAGTACAATACAATTGCCTCACACTGTCATACACAAATTAGCAAATACATGTGCCAATTCCTGTGTCCCGACAACTTTCCTCCTCTACACAATCTCTGCAATTTGAATTCTCACAATTAATTACAAATTACGTAGTTTGCACATGCTCATAAGCATATCCACTACATGTGTGATCAAATCACAACTGATAGCCAAACTGTCCCTTTCACCTATTATCTCAACTAGGTCTCCATTGGATTTGACATGCATGTAGTTAACCATGGCGAATCTTTAGTTGCATGTGAGTTCATTGATTAAACTCTCACTAGTGTATGTTTAGTTACAACTAGTACAACTGATCTTAACTCACTTAACTACACTTATAATTTTGTTACAAATCCAACTCACTCAGTTATGAATGAAATAATAGATTAATATTTATTGTCTAATTTATTTAAGGGAAAAGTAAATTAGACACATGTTTCTTGTTGACTTTTCAACACTCCCTCTCAACAATAAAGGGATTATCCTTTACCCCAATCATGTCTCTGTGATATTCGAATTTGCTCCTCGTGAGTGCCTTCGTTAGGATGTTTGCATCCTAATCTTCCGTAGGAATTTACTGAAGCAACATGATCTTCTGCTGCACACAATCTCTGAGATGATGATACTGAATATATATATGCTTAGATACATCATGAAACACAGGATTAATCGAGAGTTTAATGAAACTCTGATTATCACAATAAATCACTGTTGGATCTAAATGAGAACCAAACAAACCAACCAAGATCTTTCTCATCTAGATAGCCTCACATGCAGCTTGACTCCCTACCATGTATTTTGCTTCCGCTAAACTAAGTGCCATAGATCTTTGTTTCCTGCTGTATCAAGAAATAGTTGTAGAGACGATGCTAAAGATCCCCCATGATGTGCTCTTTCTTTCCATTGGGTTGCCTGCCTAATCTGCATCCATGAAGCCATTCAACTTCACCTCATCCGTCTGTCTGTACCATAATCCATACTCATATGTTCCTTTCAGATATCTCAGGACATGCTTACCTGCCTTCCAAAAGAGTTTTGTAGGCTTAACCATCGCTTGACTTAGTTGGTTAACCGCATAGAAAATGTCTGGTCTCGTGTTCACTAAATACATTAGCGAACCTACTAACTTTCGATAGATAGTAGCATCCACTACTTCTCCAGAAGTAGCATCCTATTTCCTCCAGTTTCCTAGAAGAGGAGTATCCATGGGTTTGCAACCCTCCATGTAAAACTTACTTAGTATCTCTCTTGCATACTTTCCTTGAGACACAAAAATTTCACCATCACACTGCCATATTTCCAATCCAAGGAAATAATGAAGAAGGCCCAAATCCTTCATCTCGAACTTCTTTGCAAGGTCCTCCTTTCATGAGTGTGTCAACTTCTCATCACTAATCAATATTAAATCATCAACATAAAGCACAATGATTAAAATCTTACCCTCCACCACAATTTGGTATAGTTTTTCATCCGCTTCACGTTTTGTGAAGCCCAATCCGGTGAAATAGTTGTTTATTCGAGTGTACCAAGAACAAGGTGATTGCTTCAGCCCATACAGTTCTCTCTTGAGTCTGTACACATGTGACTCTCTGTCAAAGGTCTCAAAACCTTCTGGTTGTTCAATGTACACTTCTTCCTCAATGATCCCATTGAGGAACGCAATTTTTACATCCATTTGATGAATGTGCCAGCCCATCTGCACTGAGAGTGCAAGGATGGATCTTATGGAAGAGTACCTTGTGACAGGTGCAAAGGTCTCATCATAATCTATCCCCTCAATCTGTGAGAATCCTCAGGCCACAAACCTGGCCTTGTATTTCTCCACACTCCCATCAGTATCTTGCTTTACCTTGTAGATCCATCTCGAACCTATCACTGATTTATCAATTGGTCTTGGGACAATTTCTCATACACTGTTTTTGACAATGGAGTCATACTCCTCTACCATAGCATCAACCCAAGTGGGGTCCTACAATACTTCCTAAAAGGAAGATGGTTCAATCACAATACATTTTCTCACAAGAGCCATGTATCCAGCAAATCGATCATAAGTTTTTCTCTGTCTGCGCTATGAAGTAGGGGCTCCTACATTCTGGCAACATCTAGTCTCAATCTGTCAGTTTCTGTGGTGCACTTTCTGTCATTTCTGATGGATGGATCTTCTTGAGTGGTTTCCTCCACTTCATGAACCTCTTCATGTGGTTGATCCATATCTTGAGACTCATCTTTGGGAACCAACAGTTCCTCTTCTGCATGCAAGTCTAGCTCCCTCTCAAGCGACAATAGCATGGCTTTCCCCTCATCGAATTTTATATCTTGTCGCATAACAATCATCTTAATGTTCGACAAATACACATGATAATTATGGGGTGTTTCTGTGTACCCCAAAAATATCCCAACTTCACCAGTTGGTTCCATATTCTTCCTGGCATCCTTGGTCACATGCACATAAATAGATGAGCCAAAAATTTCAAAATGAGAAACATCAGGTTTCTTACCAGTAAAAGATTCTTCAGGTGTACTCATGCCAATTTCTCTATGAGGACAATGGTTCTGCACATAAACCATAGTATTGCATGCTTCCACCCACAAATGAATTGGTAGGCCCTGATCATGCAACATCACTCATGCTGCAGCCACAATCATTCTGTTCTTTCTCTTCGTGACCCCATTTTGTTGTGGGTTATGAGGCGCTATGAGTTCTCTTCAAATTCCTTCTCTACTGAAGAATTATTTGAATTCGTTAGAGATGTATTCTCCACCATTATCACTCCTTAGAGCCTTCACTTACTTCCCCGTCTCTTTATCCACCAATGCTTTAAACTTATAGAACTTTGAGAATGTTTGATCCTTCTTCCTCATGAAGAATATCCAACATTTACGAGAAAAGTCATCAACAAAAATAACATAATACCTGTGTTTTGTTGTTGAAGCAACTGAGAATGGTCCACACATGTCCATGTGAATTCTCTCTAGGATCACCAAATCACGGTTCTCCTTTTCATGAAAGGTGGACTTTACATACTTACCCAATGCACCCCTTCCACTGATCTAACTGATAAAGTGTTCCTCTTAGAATTCCAGTAGATATCTGTTGCATGATCTTCAAGGCTCCATGATGAAGATGGCCCAATCGCCTGTGCCATAATTTTCCTTCATCCTGACTCACCACTTTTTCTGCCTTGCCTATCATGGCACTACATACATCTACCTCCAACATGTAGAGATTCTTAACTTGAATCCCTATCTTCTTGACTTGAACTGTTGATTTGTGTCGCAGGTAGGATTTTCCACTGCTAAAAACAACATCATAGCCTCTATCCTCCAACATTGCGACCGAGACGAGGTTTTTCTTCAGACTTGGAACATGCATAACACTTTTCAATTGAAATGGTTTACCTGACTCCCTCTGAAAGGTAATGGTACCAATACCAGTTGCACTGTATCTTCCATCGTCGCCCATCTCTATATTCATTCTCATATCTTTCTCCTCCAAGTCAATGAAAGACTCTTTATCTCTCGTGATGTGGAAGGAAGCGCCACTATCCAAATACCACATCGATCCCAATGAACTTGAAGCCATGCATGCAATCAAAGTGAAGTCAAGATCAAATTGTGAGACAAGAGCCTCACCAATTGTATCTCCAGCAACCGTCTTGTTCTTCTTCTTCTGTGGACAGTTAGTAGCGAGATGTCCACATTCGTGACAGTGAAAACACTTCACTTTGGACAAATCCATCTTCTTGATTTTAGACTCAGATTTTGATTAGAATTTCTTCCCTTTCCCTTTACTATCCTTGGAATTCAAAGAAGAATCCTCTTCATCATCATGCTTTGATGAAGATCCATCTCTGGTGTTCCACTTGAACTCCTCTTCAACTAGATCCAACCACAATCGTTTCCAATCTGAGAATGTTTCCCTTCCATTGACAGAGTCTTGATAACTATGCCAACTCTTAGGAAGCCCCAGGAGCACCAAGCTCACCAAATAATCAACAACGACTGTTATTCCCACACTTCCAATCTCATCCCGACATTGGACAAACTTCGTGAGATATTTTGGAATGGTGTCTCCCTTTTCCATCTTGATCTTCCTGAGTTTATCTTTGAGTGCCAATTTCCTATGGTTGCTACTGTTTTGGAACAAATCCGTCAAAACCTTCCACATTGCATGTGGTGTGGTTTTCCCATGGAGACTTGAGACAATGTGGTCTCGTACTCCCTCCAACAGAATCCTCCTCGCCTTCGCCACTTTCTTTCGCCATGCATCAAGATTTTCAGTATCTGTCACATTCGGCTTAGGAACATCGTTGTCAATGAAACCCTTGAAGCCATTGTCTTCGAGTACTACCTCCATCCTATCCTTCCAAGCAATGTAGTTAGAGCTTCCCTCGAGTTCATACTCCAACCTCAAGCCATTGAAAGACATTTTTGATCTTGAATCAAGTGTCGCACCAAGAAAATATTGCAAATTCAAATGTTATCCAACCACCAAAACTCAACTGTTGCCTTTCCTCTTGCCCTGGGAGGTTCACACCCTACCTGAGAGTAGCCTGAGGGAAGTTCGCACCCTGCTTGTGTGTATCCTGTGAACTTTCCTGGGAAGTTCGCACCCTACCTCACTATAGGGTGAGGGGAGTTCACACTTCTCCCTTAAGCAGCCTGCGAGAATCACCTTGAAGTTCACACCCTGCCTTTGTCTACGGTGACAAAATTATTGTTCCTGAAAATGAGCATAGTTTTCAGTACTAGGGTTCGCACCTTGCTAGATACGGGACCTGGAAGAATATGATTATGTTCGCACCTCACTTCCATAGCTCCATGGCTCTCATACCATGTAGAAATTTCAATAGAAGTTAAGTATTTCCTGCGATTCTCTTGATCTAACAATTATACATCACTGTCAAATACATAATCGCTTCTACTATTATTCTTGCAGAAAATTAAACCATGATCACAACCACAATCACAAAGTGAAATATCAAGAACACATAACACAAAAGTTTTTCTGGGAAAGAATAAAGATAAAAACCCCACTATCATATATTATGTATATCAGGAATCATGAAACAATACCATACAAAACTCTAATCCAAGAGCTCTTAGTACAATACAATTGTCTCACACTGTCATACACAAATTAGCAAATACATGTTCCAATTCCTGTGTCCAGACAACTTTCCTCCTCTGCACAATCTCTGCAATTCAAATTCTCACAATTAATTACAAATTACTTAGTTTACACATGCTCATAAGCATATCCACTGCATGTGTGATCAAATCACAATTGATATCCAAATTGTCCCTTTCACCTATTATCTCAACTGGGTCTCCACTGGATATGACATGCATGTAGTTAACCATGGCGAATCTTCAGTTGCATGTGAGTTCACTGATTAACTAAACTCTCACTAGTGCATGTTTAGTTACAACTAGTACAACTTATCTTAACTCACTTAACTACACTTATAATTTTGTTACAAATCCAACTCACTCAATTATGAATGAAATAATATATTAATATTTATTGTCTAATTTATTTAAGGGAAAAGTAAATTAGACACATGTTTCTTGTTGACTTTTCAACATATGCCACCTAATCTCAACTCTTTATGAAAAAAATATAAAATATACATCCGTCAAATAAGTTTTTTTTAATATAAATGTGGATTAGTCGATGAACAAAACAATCATATAAATTGAATTAATGGATATTAAATATATTAACAAATTAAAAAAAAAGTAATTGTAAAGACTTAACATCAATTAAGTGATGTGTTAAATATTTGTTAAACAACATTTTTGAAAAAAAAAAGAGACAAATCTCATCAATTTTAATTGTTTTTCAACCTAAAATATCTTTTTTTTTAATAAACATAAATTCAAATGTGAGATTTTGATAATACTGTATAATAGTTTCTTTCATAACAAGTGATGTGTGGCAGCTTAGTCCCTGCCGAGTAGATTTGGAAATGGAGATGATAGTGGCACCACAAATGATTGGTGATGATGATTATTGTCATCTATTGAAATCAATCAGTATAGACACGTTAAAGATGGGGATAGATGAGGATTATTAATTAAAAAACTAATATCAACAATATGTTAACTAAATGCTAATTAAAATAGATCTTTAACAATAAGCAAATCAAAGTTTAAATATGTAAAATTAAATGAAAAATTATAAAAAATATATATTAAGACTTACATTCAATTGTTTTTTAGAGATCAAATGATAAAAAATAAATAAATAGTAAAACTTATGTTGAAATTTCATTGAATACATATACATAAAGACATTGAAAATATAACTTGTACATTAATTTGCAATTTACAAATACATGGTAGGAATAAAGTAATTAATATGAAATGGAATTTTCCCATAAAGTAATATGAAATGTAAAATGTAAGAAAGTTATCTGATAATATAATCTCTGGTAAATCATGGTTTAATGATTTTAATAGGATATGTCCTTGAGATTTTATATTATTAATGCCAATTTTTTCGAACTTGTGTGGTGAGTTGTCAGTACTAAAAGCATAACTAATGTGCATTGGAAAAGGTGTGAAGGTGGCAGGGATGGATGGGAGAGATAAATGATTTGAAACTTTTGTGAACGTGGGAGTTTGTGAACCCGTGAATATATGACAACATGAGGTGAAGAATCGACTAATTATGGAAAGGCGAGGCAGTAACACGGACTCAGAAGAACTCATCGTAGGTAGAGTGAAACTTGCGAGTTTGAGGAGTCCGAGGTCGAATTGTATATCATGAAAGTTTTGTGTGCAAGATGTATATCACTGAACAAAGGGTATGAGAGTTCGATAGCACCAACTCGTGAACCCACGGTCATAAAATTGACTAAGTATGGAAAGGAATGATGATCGGTCAAAATCGTAATGTGAATATATAGATGGAGATGAGGATCTGTCATTCTACCAACCCGGGAACCCACGATCATAGAAATGTGACTAAGTATAGAACCAGAAAGGGATAATAGAGGGGAAGAAGAGAAGGGGAAAAACAGGTAAGTATAGAAGAGGGAAAAGAAAGGGAGAAAATAACTTTATCCCTCACACAAAAACACTTAGTATGATGATTATCAAGTGATAGAAACACACTAAAAATGGTAAAAACATACTTAGTTATGGAATGTACTTGGATCTTGACAAACTCAGGTTCAATTTTAAAGAGAATTTGTTTATGTTTATTTCAATATTATTCATATTATTTTATTTTAATAGTATTTTTGTGGCCCAAATGTAAACCATGTTCCAATTTGAAGGGTGTTTTTGGCTCACAATTTTTTCTCAAACCCAAAAGCAATAGACACAAAATATATGACTTAACATTTTTATATGCAAGCATATTCTCAAATATGACAAGCTGTAATATATGCACAATATTAAATAGGGACATGATGTCAACACCTAAGTTTCCATGTTGTATATGTCCACTGATTTTTTTTCTTTGTTAGAGGGTTAATGTCCACAAAACTATGCCATGTTTGAATATGACACCCTATCACAAATTATTCTTGCATGTAAAGTGTAAGGAGTGAAAGTTGTATATGTCGCAATAGAGTAGCTTCTATTTAAATGGATGTACCAGGCAAGGAAAAAAAAACCTTAACGTGCATTTTTAATTATGGATCAAAGAGCCTCTTAAATTCTTGTAGAAAGAGGTTCAAATCATCTATGAATAACTATATAGGAAAATGATTTAATTTCTTTTTAAAATTACAAAATTCAATAAAAAAAATATTAAACATTGGAAAATACCATAAATTTTCACTCAACATATTAACTAATATGTAGCCACGAAAATGATTTAAACTTTTTTTAAGATTACAAAAATTCAATCAAACAATGTTAAACATTGTAAAACACCATAAATTTGTAAAATGTGGGACCTTTAAATAAGTCCCTCAAATGAAAGTAAAATAGATATAACAGAAAATGGAAGATGTTTTTAACTTTTATTGTAAAAAGAGAATTCATGTGAATGGACCAGGAGATGCACACATTTATATATGTAAGGTAAATAAATATAACTTGCTCACATCCATCATAGAAGGGGTAATGATATTTGATCACATAAAAAATTAAAAGAAAATGATCGACATGCACAAGAGAAATCTGACACTGTGATACATGGGCATCTAAAAAATGATAATGATATAACAACCTCAAATATTTTATATTCAGATAAATTGGGTTACAAAATACAGTTGAGATTCTTCCCAAAATAGCTCTCTTGGGATTTCTAAAAAAATATATAGTTCAGTACATATTCACTTAAATATAAATGTGTTTGTCATAATGACTAGTATTAGGGCTCCTACGGACCATAAAGAAAATATGTATAAGAATGAAGCTTGTAGAAAGAAGAAAGTGGGCAGTGGAAAATAGAAAGACCTGGCAAGATGTAACATCCCGCTCTGGCGCACTGAGACCACTTATTCTTTGAGGACACTTGCTCGCAAGTGATCTGGACCCTTTTTGATGTTGGACCTTATATATCTGATTATGATGTGA
>JZKD02S0709275.1:43527-57035 GCA_000966675.3 Picea glauca | reverse complement strand
GTCTCCTGTAAAGGTCGTGTCGTCCTTGATCTCGTAGTACTGGGTGTTGTAATGCGTAGTCGGTCTGTGTCGGGCGGGATATAGACTCCTCTTGCAGCTTAGTATGTATGTCTGTACGTAATCCGGTGGAAGGAATCCGGTGCCGTATCAAGAGTCTCGGGCTGTTTAAAGGCACAGTTCCACTCTTGCAACACCTTCCGAGCCGTATCAGTAGTCTCGGGCTGTTTAAAGGCACAGTTCCACTACTGCGACTCTACTGACGGATTCTTTCGAGCCGGTGACAGTACTGTGCCTATCCCCTGGTGTCTGTCTCTGCCTATAGCTTTTAGTTTCCTCCTCCTGTTCGGGGGCGTTTGCTTCTTTCCGTCGTTATGACAGGTCAGGTTGTCTCGATGTGTTCGTCTGACTTGCGTCCCGTTGGTTCGAGTCTTGACATAGAGTCGAGGGGGTTGTTTTCTTCTGCACACGCTCACACACGGTTATAACAAAAAAAATTCACCTATCGACTGAGTAGTTGTCCTTAGCTAAGAGGGTTGTTACACAAGAACAAAGAGAAAATTGTCAATCCTTGGTTAAACCTTTCTATTTAAAGAGGTATAGTAACTGGATGAAGATATTGAGAAAGACAGAATAATGTGATCAATATGAACTTACTATGATGGCATCTCATGCCTTGTCATTTTCTCATTGATGTCCTTTTATGGATTTCCTCAGCAGTTATGGGAACCGTCTCAACCGTCCTTTCCCCTTCATTGGTAACATTGTCGATAGCCTTTTTGAACCACTCCTCAATGTAGCTCCTCATGAGCTCCATGTTGATTTCATGCTAGATATTTATATTGAAGAGTTCACTTTCCAAGTCCCTTAGATCAATAGAGATGTCGTGCAATGCTTCTTCAATATCTCGGTTTTTAATCAAATAATCAACTAGTCAGTTTTCCATGTCATCTTCACCATATTCAAGAATTCCATAGAAATTTTCAAATGACAGACCTTTAAATATCTCAATTTGTTCATTAAATGCTTTCTTGGTTAAAAATAACGAGTTGAATATCAATTTTGGGTCTTGGATTTCATTGGTGCTACTGCCTAAATCAATCTTAGTTAGCTTGTTGAATAGTTTGTCTCTTCTAGATATGGCCTGGCTACATGCTTCAATGATACCATTAAGGTTTTTTACCTTTTCTTTCCAACACGTGTTTAGTTGGTTTATTCGATCTGGGGAAGGGATATCCTCCTCTCTTCTTCTCAATTTCATCATACTAGTAACTTTAACACAAAATGGTACAACTGCATCTAGGTAGAAACCTTGCTCCTTTTTCAAATTTGCTTGCATATATTCATGAAACACATGCACTCTTGTTCCAAAAGAGACCAAACTCTTTGAAATATCTTTTATCAGAAAAATTGTTAAGTGCAGACACAAATCAATCCCCCTAGCTTCACTACGAAACTAGAACAAAACAAGACAATACACTACTCTTTCCTTAGCTTTCAATTATCAAATGAGAAATGGATCTAGAACATACCTTTTAAATATTGAAGATCTCACTTCGCCAATGCAATCCAAGCTTTGTCACGAGGTTTATGAGAAATATATGCAAATAAACACAAGTCAAATAAGACAAGAATAACATAGTCTATTCGATATAAAACTATGTACATGATCAAGGAATCATACAATATGGAAAAATAACATTCATATAGGAAACAAAAGTATATATGTATTAAAAAATGTGGAAGAAAGATACAACCAGATGCCTTGATGTTGTCATGTTCCTTCCAACAGTTACTTTATTCCACCACACTTTTAATCCATGGATTCTAAGACTGTAGATCTGATAGATACTCACAATCTCTCTTGACAAAGAAAAGCTCAAATCCAATATACAAGCTCCAAAAATTCCAAGCTACAAAATTCAATAACAAGCCAATCTTAATCTCAAGCCAAGCTAACTTTCTCCATGAGAGATCCTCTCCTTTTATAAGCTGAATAGGATAAGGTGAGGACGTTAGGATGATCCCACTAAATCATGAAAGCGAGTAAGATCCAAACTGTTCGGAAGCCACCTCGCTATAGAAGCTTCTCCTTCTAGAAGCATTGAGAAAATGCTCATTTTTCCCACGTATGAAGGTCACTTCACCCTAGATATAGAGAAACCTACAAAAACTCCATAGCCTAGCTATGGTGCATCCTGTGGAAATCAGGTATTTCTATACCTTATGTATATAGAAGCCCATGGAAATCCTCTTTAATAGGGTTTTCACAAAGGAAAATACAACTTCTTCTCTCAGTAAAATTTCTTCTCCCTTCTTTCTTCAGGAATTCAAGCCACTGATCCCTCCGAAGGAAATAAATAGGTTTACATCATTAATGGTCATAGGGATGACAAAAATAATGTGTAACAATCTCCCAAGCCTTTGTAATTAATTCCATTGTTCTATTTATATTCTTTTCCACATGGCCTTGGGCTGATGTGAGAAGGCTTTCTTATTATTTTAACTTTTGTGCAAGTGTGGTAGGCCTAATCATTACTAAAGGAATAGAAAACATTGGAAGGGGCATTAGAGCTCCCTCCAATAATTTGATTTGCTCCTTTAACATGACATTCTTTTCTTCAAGGTCATCAATAGAGTTGTCTATAGAATTTTCAGTTGCTCAATGTATCTGGGAGATATGGGAAGGCCGCATGTTCCATAGGTTAATCTCTGAATGATATTTCCCCTTCTTATTATTTACATCTCTCTTTTCAATAATCAATTTTTTGGATTTGTTTTAAAAAACAATGCTCTAAAATGAAAAATACTCCTCTTCATCGAAGGTCTCTTCATTTAGGATAACGTTAATGAAAGAATTGTTGAAATCGAAAACCAATAGCTGTTATAAAAAAATACCATTAGGGTCGAACCCTTTTACTTTTTCAATATATTTCAAATTGAGGTTGTGTTACACATGAAATTTTCTCACCTAGGTACCTCACGCTAAGTGTCGTAAGTGTCATATAAGTGTCTCATACACCTTAACACCATGGAATAGTCTATTTCATGATCCCTAGTCAATGTGGAGGAGGGATATATTACATGAAGGCCAACATACCAAGTGCACATGAATTATTATTAATATTCATGAAAAAGAAATCAATTAAGTATGAGAATCCACCTCACATTTGGTTTCCTATTTTTTAGGGAAGGTGGAGGATCGCATGGATGATTTAAATATTTCCTCCTTAAAATACTTGAGAGATATTTCCTCTCTAAAATCATTAAGAAATATTTTCTCACTAAATATCTTTCAGATCCCTTTTTAGTGGATTTGATGAGTGATCCTCGCCATGGTGGTTAAGCCTCCAAATCCTATATAATGAGGGATTTCCATGGAGAAGTGGGGAATAGAGGAGTTTAGAGATAACAAACTTATGATATCATGAGTGGATATTTGAGGTATCAAACCTATGGTCTTGCGAGAAAGCTTTAGGATATCAAAACTATGATTTTGGGAGCTTTGTGCAAGGGATGGATGAGGAGGACTTAGGAAAGTTGTTGCATCTGCATCTATAAATTGTAGTCACATTTTTATGTTCTCATTAATATATATGCTTGGCTTGTTTCCTTCAAGTTTGTGTATGTTTTCATGAACTTGTATTGGTAGAATAGGAAGCATGTATTGTCTTTGTTGTCTATTGAATTGGAGAACTCATTAAAGGGATTGAATATCAAGTTCAGTCTGGACAGAGCGAGGAAAAAAATAAAAAAAAAGGTACATCATGATTTATTCCTCTTTTAATTTGACTATTTTAGCTACATTTAAAGGAATTTCAGTGTTTAATGTTAGCATTTTTCTGTGTTGGTCATAGGGGTCTAAGATCCAAGAGGATATTCACCTATCTGTAGAGGAATTTTCCTACAACAGAAATTGGAAAGTCCACTAGGGATCGACATTGATTTGTAATTCCTTGGATTGTACCTTCCATTTTCCCACCTTTTGTATCAATTTTACTATTTGTTCATGATCCATTACCTTTCTCCCATCGTCACTAGCAATTTCACCAATTTTTGTGATTTCTTGGTGAGTTTTTGTGAATTTTTTGGCTCTATTTTGAATTTTTGGGAAGGATAGCGCTCCCCTGGAGTGAATATCATAGCACTGATATTTGGTAAGCACCCCCATAAATTTATTTACAGATCACTATAGTTCTTTGTGCCCTTGAGTTAGGGAGCACTAATCTCTTTCTTGGAGGTTTTCTTCCTTCTTTTGCTCAGATTTTTTGCAGTCTAGTTTGGAGAAATCTTTACCTAGGCTATTTATGTTGGTTTGTGAAGTTGATTAGGTTGATATTTGGTACTTATCAATTCCTATTGTCTTTATTGGAGCTTGAAACATTTTCAGAATTTTTAAATTTTCTTTGTTACTGCTTGTTTTTTCGGGACAGTTTGAGTGATTTCTCTTTCTCCCTGTTTTTTCTTGGATTGTTCTCTCAACTTTATTGTGTTCCTTGAATTCTTGTTCATTTTCGAATAATTGATTGAGTTCTTGTTAGAACATGTTATATTCTACTTTTTTTCTTTTAGTTCACATTTCTTTGAGGGCATGCTTTGTTTGAAACCTTTGTCACTTCGTGTCTTTTGCATCTGCATCTGACTTTTTCTTCTAATTGAAATTTGTGGAGAATTCAAGGATTCACATTTAATTTATATATACATTAGAATCAAACAAAGAAGATAGTTTCATTATTTATTTTGGGTAGTGAAACTATCTTGCATTTGAAGTAGCAAAATTGCATGGTTTTTGGCATTTTTGGGGGGCGCCAAGAATCGTGTATTAGTGTACAGTCTCTTTGGATCATTTCTTGAGGATTTTGATAGTGATGAGCTTAATAAAATTTTGGAACATTATGCATCTGGGAATTGTAAACGTTTTCTCCTTCTCATAATATAGCCTTCATCGAAGTGAAATATTTGCATTCTAATTTCTTTGCATTGTCTAGAGTCGGTGAAAACACCATTTACTCCATGCCATTTTCCTCTTGAGTAAACAACAACCTCAAAATAAACCTCTTATAAAAATTGTTTAGACATTTTTATATTTTCTGGTAGTGAACCTACATTATCTTAGGTTGTAGGGATTTGGGATAGGTTGAAAGGATAACTTTCCAAAGCTTTCAAACAAACATAGTATCTTGTGATAGGGAGAGTAAAATGCACTTGCTACATTTTGTCCTGGGAAGCCCTTCCAACATAAGGGTCAATCATAAGGTCGCATTAGGGACGAAAAAGTTACTCACCTTGCTTTGTTGGTATTAGTGTAGAGATTGTGTGTATTATTGGGGTTCACTTAAGAACAAAATCATGTGCGAACCTTCTCAAGGAAAGTTCGGGCTTAGATACCCTGCCCTTGCACGTGGATCAAACTATCCACTGCCTCCCCATGAATCATTGTCATAATTGGTAACCTTAGTAGCCTATCTCTTTAGGGTCTTTACACGAGGTGACTGTGAAGGGGCAATTCTTCACAGTACCTGGAATCGACGTTGGCCAAACTCACTCGGGCTCCTTGGAGGGTATGCCCATGATTATGTGTAGGATCTTGCACCAAGGTGTAAGTTTATTAATCCAGTCATCAACGTAACATTTCCACCCACTCTATCCCAACCCCTTCCTATATTTTTCTTGCGATGTTGTATTTCATCACCAACTAGTGCTTTCATTGTGGGAAGGTTTATTTTCTTGTTTTCTTCTCAGATTTGTAGCATGTCTTGCTTGTTTTCCTTAGTGGACCTTAGGTTGAGTCACTTTCAATGGAATCAACTATTTAGAGTGCCTATGGAGGAACCCATTTTCCCGGGGAACCTTTCACCTTTCCTTTTTTCATAAACATTGGTCCTTTGTGCATTACCACACTGAGTCTTTTGGGACTCACAATCAGTTTACCAGTTTGGTTGTTCCTCACTCCAGTGATCTTTAATATTCCCATTGCTTCAAATGCACCTAGTGCTTCATATGTAAGCACACCACCCACACATCAACCTCATGTGGACCTTTCTCCTTCTTCACTCATCAGGTCTCCTTCCCTTTCTCCTTCTTCACCTCGTGAAAGTTCTAAAGAGAGTATCCAGGTTGATAAGAATAAGAAGAAACATAAAGAGAAGAAGAAGAAGAACCTAGAAAGGACCAACCCTCCAACCACATCAGATGTTGGATCCAAGAAACCATCTAATTTTAATCATACTGGGAGTGTTGATGAGATCGATAAGACTACAATGAAGAATATGAAACCCAAATTACCTTGTAGTCTTTGTAAGGGTGACCACTTTCTGAGGGATTTACCTAGTATTCACAAGGTCTTAGAAATGTGGTCTACCACATCATCTTCCCCTGTTGGACATGTCGGTGACACCCCATCAACTAGTTACGTTAAGGTTGGTAAGAAGACGAGAAATATCAAATTTTCTTGCATGTTATGTGAAGGTGATCATTACTCTCACCTTTGTCCTCGTATGGATGAGTATTATTCTCTTTTGGAAAAGATTCAACTTCCAACTGGTTATTGTAAGATTCTTGCCAGCCCATCATTGGTTGATGGACTGGTCAATCAGGTTCCATCTCCGATCAGTCTGGTTAATCAGGTGGTCAATATGATTTCATCCTCAGTTGAACCACTAACCAAAGTAGTTGATCTAGTTTCATAATATAGTTTCAAACACACTCTTCATCTAAAAAGTGAAACACAAGTGGTTGATATGGTTCTTTCACTGATCAATCCTACTCCTCCCTTGAAGAGTGAAACCCAATTGGTCGATCTAGTTCTGTTACTGATCGATCCCACTCCTCCCTTGAAGAGTTCAAAAGTAGTTGATTTGGTTCCATCATCGGTCCATCCCACTCCTCCTCTGAAGAGTGCCAAACTGGTCGATCCGGTTCAACCTTTGGTCGATCCCACTTCTCCTCTGAAGAGTGCAACCAAAGTGGCCGACCTGATTCCACCACCCATGAATCCCACTCCTCATTCAAAGAGAGAGGATGCCAGTGAGGTCTACCTTGTTAATACCGATTCACCCAGAAAAGGAGGAATTATGCTCGTCCCGATGGCACCCCCTTGAAGCAATCAAATGATTTTTATTGATTGGAATCATTTGACAGAACCCCATATTCCCTCTTATGTGCCTTTCCAAATCACCATGTAGGTTTTTGATACGAGTATTCCTAACATTTTAGTATATGAAGGTGCTTATGTTAACATATTATTGGCGAATGCTTGGAAATATTTTGTTTTCCCACATATTGCACCCATGATTCAAAATCTATTGACCTTTGACAGACGAGTTAGTCAACATTTAGGGATCCTTCCTCAATTTCCACTTACTTTGGGAGGAAAAATGGTCTACATCAATGTGATCGTAGTTCATGATGCCTTAGACTTTAACCTAATCCTTGGGCGAGACTATGTATACATTATGAGAGATTTTGTGTCCACTCTCTTTCAAGTGATGTGCTTCCCACACAATGAAAACATAGCAACGATCAACCATCCTTCTTTCATTGACCCTCATCTAATGGTCAACCATCCACCTTCCCTAAAAGCTTTGTACATGCCAACGATGTCTTCCCCAGCATGAGTCAATTATGTAACGACCTACCCCATGTGTTAAATCCCGCATGAGAAGGAATCCCTCCCTTATCCTAACTTATATCTAGTAATTGACATGTTCATATCTTTGATAGGAATTTTTTATTCAAATATCCCTACTCTTATCAAGGTCATCAACATGTATTCCTTCCAGAGTTCTTTTCTTAACGAAGATCTCCTGGAAGGCATGGATGACATTTGTTCCTTGACATGTATTTCTTCCAGAGTATTGTCCTCTTGGAAGACATGATCAAGGAGAGATATCGAGCTTAGTTTTTCTTCTCTATGGAAAGATCGTTAAAAAATGAAACAAAGGTCACGAGCCTAGTTTTTCTTCTCCATGGAAAGATTTTTTTAAAAAATAAAACAAAATCTACGATCATAGTTTTCCTCTCTATATAAAGATCATTAAAAAATGAAGCAAAGGTCACGAGCATAGTTTTCCTCTTTGTAGAAAGCTCATTAAAAACCTAAAACAAAAATATGGGGATTAACCCAAAGCTATGAGCATAGTTTTTCTTCTTTGTTGAAAGCTCGTTAAAAAATGAAATAGTAGTCTTGAGAATAATTTTTCTTCTCTTTGGAAATCTCATTAAAAAATGAAACAGAGGTCACGAGCACAATTTTACTCTCTATGGAAAGATCGTTAAAAAATGAAACAAAAATCCATGGATTGAACCCGAAACCTTGAGCATAGGTTCTCTTTTCTTTGGGAAGCTCGTTAAAAAATGAAACAAAGGTATCGAGCACAATCTTCCTCTCTATGGTAAGATCATGAAAAAATGAATCAGAAATATGGGGATTGATCCTGGAGCCATGAGCATAGTTTTTTTCATATGTCAATATCGTTAAAAAATGAATAAGTCGGCTCTCATACCAATTTGAGTCCTTGGTTAGGTCTCATATTTGAACCTTCATTTCATCCACTCTTATCCTTTTTCTCCATCTAGTACAAAAATTGGTGAAAACCTCAAAGTTAGTGAATGAATTGAAGCTTGGGGGGGCATGTCTACAACCTTTCATTATCATTTTGGAGTTATGATGCTAGATTTTCAAGCTGCGGGCAGAGTACCAACCATCGAGGGGTATCCCAACCTTTTGAAATTACGTTGGGAATTTACAAGCATACTTTAATTTTGTTTCAATCTTGTGTTAAAATGAAACCAATATCACACTTAGTCTTTGTTCTTTCTTGTGCTTGTAAGTACATGATAATGTAACTAAGTAGACTTTTATCACTTTTTCGGACTTGTAAAGTTTATGCAAAAAAGGAACCCCCTGGAGTCTCATTTAATCTCTTTTCGGACTCTCTAAACATGAAAAGATTCCCGAGTGATCTTGCTTCCTTTCACACTCGTTAAAAAGTTTGAAAGGGAATATTTTGAGTGGTATTTTATCTCTTTTTCAGTCTCGTGAGACTAAAATTATGAAAAATGAAAACCCTGGATTTGCCTTTAAGTTATTTTCATACTCTCTAAACATGAAAAACCACCAATTTTTACTTCTCTTGAGCTCCCTAAACTACACATTGAAGGACCCATATGGGAACGAACCCTTACTTATTCCATTTCATTAAACAAAGGAAGAGGAACTTACTGAAGGTCAGTTATATCGAGCATGTGTTACCCTCCTTGAGCTCGCTAAATTAAAAAGAGGTACTTGCTAAATGGGGAAAATTGAAGAAAGTGGGTCAAGTTTTTTAGAATCCTTTATGGTAGCTTTTGTCTCCCTTGAACATGGTACCTATTTGAGTCTTGTCTTGTCACGATACTTTTTCGTCCAATCAAAGAGTTCTCTTATTATCGTCACATTACATTTTGCTACTCGTGAGTCAATGCTTCCAAGTCAGTTGTCGTGCATCATCATGTTCAAAGGAAGTTTCACTTCAAACCATCCATACTTATTCGATTCACCATCTTACATCTCTTTCTTATGTTAGTTTTGTGTCGATTATGGGGGATACATCAAGGCCCTCCTTTGATGAATATTTTCCTGTCGACTTCAACACATCATCTAGGAATTATACTTAGAAACCAGTTAGTACCTTGGAACCTGCATGCCTCAATGGCATGCCTCCTTGCTTCTGACATTGGCTTTACATCATTGACCTCTGATCAGATGATTCCATGAATGTTTGGCCTCAACTCATTTATTCACATTCGCTGGAATGTACTAGGGTACCTTGGGAGTCATTGACATCATTGGTGATTTCCCTCGCACTTGTTAACAGTTTACCTCAATGACTAGTAATCAAGTGGTTTCTACCATGTTTGACATCAAAACATCTATTCAAATGGATAGATTCGTACAACATTGGGATTGGGATGAAGGCCCTAGGTTGAGAATTCACTCTGTTCAACTGCTAAGCCTAGGCTACAAAGGAGATCATCTGAGCATGTTGATGTATAGACTATCACATAGATCCACATTGTACTGGTTCCTTTCCATGTTTTATCATCTCATATCTCCACTGTGTATTTTCTGTGGGTACGATCAGTTCATGTCATGGATGTATGGATCCACATTGTATCTTTGGTGGCCATATATTTAGTCAATATTTTTCATGGATCTGTAGTGTATTGGTTGATGACCATGCTCTGAGTCATGTCATATTCCGAGCATAGGTATGCCTACCTCATAAATGGAATTTTTTTTAATATTGTTTGATGGTTGTTTGCATATTCTTCCAGGTTCTCCAACTCCACAATACCCTTGAATTAAAGATTTGTAAAGTGTTTTAGCCATCATTCTCTCTTATGACCTCACACTTTAGGGGGAATTCTGTTACACATGAAATTTGCACACCTAGGTACCTCTCCTTAAGTGTCGTAAGTGTCATATAA
Source organism: Picea glauca (assembly GCA_000966675.3). NCBI lineage: Eukaryota > Viridiplantae > Streptophyta > Pinopsida > Pinales > Pinaceae > Picea > Picea glauca. The sequence continues at coordinate 46,568 of JZKD02S0709275.1, read as the reverse complement.
GTGTCTCATACACCCTGACACCATGGAATAACCAATGTCACAATCCCTAGTCAATGTGGAGGAGGGATATATTACATGAAGGACAAATTACCAAGTGCGCATTAATTATTATTAATATTCATGAAAAAGAAATTAATTATGTGTGAGAATCCACCTCACATTTGGTTTTCTATTTTTTAGGGAAGGTGGAGAATCTCATGGATGGTTGAAATATTTCCCCCTTAAAATCCTTGAGAGATATTTCCTCCCTAAAATCCTTAATAAACATTTTATCGCTAAATATCTTTCAGATCATTTTTTAGTGGATCTGATGAGTGATCCTCTCCATGGTGGTTAAGAATTCAAATCCTATATAATGAGGGATTTCCATGGAGAAGGGTGGAATAGAGGAGTTTAGAGATAACAAACTTATGATCTCATGAGTGAAGATTTGAGATATCAAACCTATGGTCTTGGGAGAAAGCTTTAGGATATCAAACCTATGATTTTGGGAGGTTTTTGCAAGGGCTGGACTAGGAGGACTTGGGGAGGCTGCTGCATTTGAATATACAGATTGTAAGCACCTTGTTATGTTCTCATTAATATATATGCTTGGCTTGTTTATTTCAAGTTTGTGTATGTTTGCATGAGCTTGTGTATGTCCATTTTGACTTTCATATTACTAGATTAATTGCAAATCTGGAAGTATTAATTTATATCTAGTAGCCATGATTCAACCTCTTCACCCATCCTTCATTCTCCGTCAAAGGTGGACGATTTTATTTTCTTGAATTCACCTTCCAGGTGATCTACTTGTTTTTTTTTCTTCCTGTAGTTTTTTTGTTTCCTATCATGGGTGTGTCTTTGAAAGAACTATTCTCATTTTTTGTTTCATGACTAGGGTTTTTACAGGACCTTTTGCTGACTTCTTCCTCTTTGTCATTGTTCTCTTGGTTACTACACTGCATAGAAACATTTCATGTATTTCTAACTGGTCTTCCTGTGCCTTTTTCATCTTCTCATTATCTTCTTTAAACACTTGTAATTCCACGATGAGGTTCTTCATTGTTTCCAAAACCTTGGTGGACAACCTTCCTTGGTTGCGCCCTGTATGCATTTTCTACCCAGGATTTCCACCAGGTTTATGGTTTCAGGTTTGGAGAGTTATTTCATTTTCCTCTTGGTTGTTTGTTAGGATTCTAACCTATACTCATTATGGTTCTTTCCCAATTGGACCATGGCCTGAATTGTTTTAATGTTAAACCCTCTGCGTTTTTTTTTTATTCATCATTGTAATACTACTATTGTTACTCTCTGGGACTCGTCCAGATATCTCAAGACTTGCTATGGTGATTGCTATTATTCATCCTTTTCTGTTGTTGACACTCTGTAGTAGTTGTCGTAATTTACCCTCTGTAAAATATATGGTAATATTATCCCTCTGTGGGAATTCGTATTTTACGCTCTGTGTATATAAATAGCAGTATTAAACCTCTCTAGGAATTTGTAAATTTATGCTCTCTATAAATGTATATAGCAGTTTTAGTCCTCTGTAGGAATTCTTAAATTTACACTCTCTGTAGATATATATAGCAATATTAATCCTCTGTGGGAATTCATAAATTTATGCTCTTTGTAAATACATATAGAAATATTAACACTCCATGGAACATTCCTAAATTAATCTCTTTGTAAATATTAATACTCTGTGGGAATGTCTCGTATTTACTTTATGTGTATATAACTAGCAGTAATAACATGATTTTATTCATTGAAACAACAGTTGTTTTGGAGCCTTGGATTGCCAAAGGATTTCCTCTGTCGAGGAGAATTGTGGATTATCCCATGGCCACTTGAGCTCTCATCTGATAGAACTAAATCATTTATGAAAATGGTTTTCCTATGTCGACCACTCGACACTAAAAAAAAGAGAGGGTATCTTGATATTAACTGTCATTCCTAAGCATATAAAAATTTGCCACCTCCTTTGTTGAATGTATGTGGAACGAAATCATAGGGTTCAAGCACTTTTTTTTGCACAATCAAGCTTTAAACTATGTATTGGGTCCTTGCTGTAATGTTATTTAATTTTAGTGATTCACTATGAACAATACACAGGTCGCATCTTATGTGCCTCTTATGAATTCTTATGGATTTAATACTTCACTCGCTTTGATCGTTACCCAAATCGGAAATTCCATTGTTTTATTTTGGGAAATTAAAAGGTAGTCTCTCTTTAATGTTGACTTTGGCATGATTGACTCCTTCCGTTTGTTTGGTCCTCTACACAGGGTTTGGATGATTATTAAAATGTACTTCTTGTTTGATTAATCTATGCACTGCCTATTTCAATGATAATTTATTTTTTTTCTCTCTGTTTTAAGTGAAATTTCTATGCACGAATGCATGAAATTAATGATGGATCCCTTTTCTATTTTGCAAGGGTATCCATCAGTCGGTTTGGGTCCACTCCTCCACCTCCTCCTGGATCATGGACATATTGTCACAGAAGGAACAAAAGGAGATCCAATTTCGTCGAACTCAAGCTAAGTATTGTCCTTGAATTATTCTTATTGTTTGATTTCCTATAAAATGATAACATAGTTTACTAAAACCTTGTTTTTATTATTTTGCAAGTTGTGCAAATCGAGGTAATCAGATGAAAGAACCATCTTTCTCGAAAGGTATTCGAGTTCTAATCTATGTGCACATTACTTTAGTTACATACATATTCTATGCATACTTCTTAGAACTCTATTTACAGTACAAGTGGTTGTGGAGTCTTTGGTCTATGGTACTCAAACTGTAATATTTGAACCATGATCGATTGAATACAAAGGTTTATTTTGTAAGATACTTTGAATTCATCACTATATTTCTGTGGTAATAAAGAATGTATTCAAACTGTTATTCATCTATCTATTTTTACATGTTATCAAATTGATAAGCACCCATCTAAGTTTATTCCTTATTACACCATTTCTCTATAGTGATGGTTATGTACCGATTTGAATAACACTTCAAATATATATAATCCAATGGTCAATAGGAACATAACAATA
>JZKD02S0709275.1:0-18916 GCA_000966675.3 Picea glauca | reverse complement strand
CTTAAGTGAACATGATTACCTGATTCCAATTTGATGGAGGCTTGTCCAAATCCTTCGACGGGGTAGGTGCTTTTGTCTCCAAGCTCCACTTTGTACGATGTCTTCTTCTCATTTACATCTGAGAGTCTAGCTTGATCTCCCTTCATGTGCCTAGAAGCTCCACTGTCAATTATTCACATATTGTCTTCAATTGTCCTGGTAAGTGCTGAGTAATGTAAGAGACTGATTGTTTTGCACATGTCTTCGGTTGACTGATAACTGGTCATGCCTTGATCCAAAACATCAACTGTGTCTTTTCTCTCTTCTGAGAAATTTAATAGGTGCGCTGAGTTAGGGTACATCTGGATATCTTCTCCTCGAGCAAGATGCTCCATCGCAAGGTGTCGGATCTGAGAATTAGGGTTTCTGCAACTTCTACTGCTAGTAACCCTAGCTGCAGTTCTTTGGAAGTTGCTCCTGCTAGTAACCCTAGCGGCAGTTCCTCAATGAGCTCAATACCTTGCGGTTATGTTTCCTTCCAGCGTTTTAGGCTGACTGAAGGGGTGTGGGCCCATAACCTGTTAGAATATAGAGGATTTTGCTTGTTTAACCATTGACGATACCCTCGTCACCCAACCACAGGCCTTAAGCCACCCTCCGAGCACCTTGACTCTGACGGAGAAGAGAATTCGGGTTGCAATCTATAGCCAAGAGAGGATAAATGCACCAAGCAAAATAATAGAAACTAAACTGAACAGATGATCCCACCTAGAAGCTAGCGCACCACTTTCGAGCTCTCCCAGAAAACTTGCACACCAAACTGCTGCTGCCTGCAACTGCCTGCGTAGATATTGCTCTCACTGCAACTACTGAGATGAAAAATAATGAAACTGGCGCCCTATGTTTATAGTGGACTGGCCAGTCTAACTGGGGCCGACCTAGCCAGTCTAACTGGGCCGACTTCTCCTTTTGGGCATCAATAAGTTCAATATAAATATATATGTTCAACCGACAACTTGTCTAGGGTTTCCTTAAATTCTTTGCTTCCTTCCAGAGGATTCGAGTCTCATCATAGGTCATAATAGAGATTCATACCTCCCAAAGCTACCATAATATTAACAGTTCCAAGGAAGGGACGAACACTGAGGACAATGTTTACTGAAGGGGAAAGGATGTGACATCCCCAAAAATAAAGTATTTTTGAAATTTAAATTTGTTGGAAATTTATTCTGTTTTTAGTAAATTCGAATTTGGAATTTTTTTTCCATTTATGGAAATTCCAAATATCAAATTTGATAATTGTAATTAATTATTATGACTGTTGGGCAGAGACCTAATTTGACCCAACTAACTATTTGACTATGAAGCTTGTATAAAAACATAATATTTTATATTGATTTTAGGAGGACAAATGGAACAACCATGTTAAATTTAACTGACCATGACTCCATGAGTGGGGAACATGTTGGAACTACCTCTAGGCTGATTGTTACAAGTGGAAAATCAGTGATTTGTCCATTGGCAGCCCCTAAAAATCATGGATTTAGAAAGCTGCGAAAATTCCCAAGGGAGGGAAAAAAGACCTAGGCAAATTGATAAATAACATATCTGAGGAGGTAGAACATTGCCAAGTATGCTGGGAAAGAGACTATTGATTTTTACTTTCTGCTATGAACACTATTGAGTGAGTGTGAGGCAAGAGGAATCTACTGGAATTGAAGGACATTGCCAAGGAGGACTTCCTAGTTCGCTCTCATGGATTCATGGTCGGGCTAGGGGGTGAATCGGGCAAGTGATTTTGGCTACCTATTCTATGGTTGGGAGGAACGTGGTTGTTCCCTTTGTCATTCCATGAATTGGTCCAGATATGTTAGATACCTCCTTCTTTTCTTGAATGATTTTGGTTAATCCGATATTATGCATCTGTTGGTGTTAAGATGAAATAATTTCCATGCATAATATATGTTTTTTTTTGTATGAAGTTACAGTCAAAAGTTAAATCTCTAGGCATAATTACCTATATACAATTGAACTTGAAAGAACAGATATATCTACAGAAGTACATTCATTTCTATAACAGAAACATTAGGAAGATCTATCCATAAATATTTGGATCTGAGCAATTCTGTATATATGCTACATATCAACTTATGATTACAGTTTATTATCTGTTGTAGGAACGATTGTATCTATATGGTTTCTGTAGGTCATATATTGGATAATCATCTATTCTATTAAGGAATATACTTATATTACTACTATATTTGTGACTCATTATCATCAAAGGTCCCATGTACAAGTGTACGAGTTTATAAACAACACATATTGTCTGTAGTGGTAATAGAATTGAATATGGATAGTGAACTATTTTAAAAAACCACTGTGTTTTTTTTTTGTCGTGCCTAGGATAGAACTATTCTGCTCGAAGCATTAAATTCATCATGCAAATTTCGAAACTTCAAGTCCTGGAAAATATTCTACTTGTCATAAGATCATCATGAGCTATATGACTTTAAGGGTTCATTTCTGTAGTCAATTTTCAAACCTGTGTAAACATTTGTAGAAAGCTGGAACAAATTTTCAGATGTATTATATCTTTTTTTTTAGCTATACAAATTTAAAGGCCTTATTAATTTGGTAAGGGGTTTTTGAAGTATCAAACAAACTTATGATTGTTGTTACAAATATACATATGTAAATGTTCATTCAGTAATCGTTATAACGGATGGCATAGAATTAGTAGCATACAATTGTAAAGGATTACGCCAGAATCAAAACACAGAGACATCATTCACATTACACTGATAGATTCCAAACTCTTATGAATACCCAAGGCTTAATATTTTGGCTTCATCGGCTTGACAAGGAAATGATTAACTCAGACATTCGTACATTCAGAAAACTAGGTACTTAGCTCCAAAAATTGGAGTACACTCAGGTCGAACACAACAGAAAGATAGGTCTAAACTATTATAGATCCAAGATAAACATTACAAGAGAAAACATAAGTGTTTTTATTTACCAAGACACTTATAGGTATGCCAAGAATCTACGATGCCAAAAATGAATTGAAGTAAGGCTACAAGAGATGGAAATAAAATACCTTTCACAATTCATTTCATTTCAGAAATGTCGAGAACACAGTCCCAGTATAGGAAAGAATCAGTCATATTTTTTCCTTCAAATAATACTTAATACAAGTCATAGTAAGAAATCAATTTAATCCTTGGTTAAATATACAAATTTAAAGTTGACTCTCAGAACTCAATTGTGAGAAGGAGTAACGAAGTTAAAATCTAACACACAGTGAACCAATTACAGAAATGGTTCATTAATTGAATTCTTCTACCATTAAATGTCTAGGCCTTCTTGGCAGGGAAAAATGGAACCTGAGTACCTATTAAGAGGGGGTGAAATTTCTGATTATGTGTCTTCACATGGTCAAAACCCCTGTACAGAGTTGCAATAAATACCCTTAAAGTTTTGTTCAACATAAATACAAATAAAATAAAATAAAATAAAAAGGAAATGAGCAATTTTAGAAAAGAGTTCGCCAAAGTAATACTTGACTTAAGTAGAGGGATATGATTATCCTTCGCCATCGCTAGGATCCGCGTATTTCTCCAGACCCGAAAGGGTAAGAGGAGTCCTAGAATTCCTTATGAGTACCCTCGCAAAACCAAAGGGGCCCATCATTAGCGGTAAGAATCAATGAATAACTGAAACAAGAACAAATCCAAGAACCAATACATGAATGATGGAACATGACCAAACTGCATAAAAACATAAACTCAAGATCCATCGTAAAAAAATATAAAGAAAAAACTAGAATAGAACCAATGATCTATCTAACACTCTGCAAATAAGTTTTATGGAAATGAAGGGTTGACACGATGCCAAAACCCCAAACACGTATTCCTAGTAAGACGCTCGGAAAGAGAAAAGGGGGACACGCAGAACTTAACCGAACATCCTTAACTTCAGTCAAGGTATAATCCTTGATTAAGTGTTTGGCCAACTACTATTCTTTCTAGGAGATTCCAAAATAAGGAAAAATCACAGTCTTACGAGTTATCGAAGAGTATTTGGGATGGACCCCTATTGCTTTTCACAACCCGGATAGAAAGAAATTGCCAGAGAGGTTCCAGAATAAACAATAAATAGGCTTAGCATACATGCATGTATAAGACCCTAACCCATTTAAACATATGATTTTCGTTTTCGACAAAGCATAACTGAGAATAGTAATAAAAGAGCGATGAGTACAAGAGAAGGGAAAGAAGGGACTATAGGAAATAAACATGATAATACCAGAATAGTAAGCCGAAAAAAGGACAAAAACTACAGTAAAATTATTATTTAGGATGGATACATACTAAACAGGAAAAATATGGGAGATGATCCAAGCAACCATGCCCATGTACAGTAAATTCAAGAACAGAGGAAAACACAGGATTCAACTCAGAGTAGGTTGGAACAAAGATGAATGAATCATGGTTGCTACCCTAAAACATGAGCCCGTGCATATTGAATGTGGTGGGTATGATTAGGAAATGCACCATGTGACAGTGGTGAAGTGGAGTATTCGGGTTGGAGGAGGGTACAAGGTGACTCTCGTTTCCCCTCCACCTCCATTAATGGCTAGACAAAAAATTAAATTCGACTGTCAATACATCTAGTCACATTTAATAAATTAAGAGCACAAGTAAGGATCTCCTCAAAACCCTTTTACTGCTAGTTCAGTTAGTGCCGGTGGTTGGAGTTAGTTAAGCCTGGAAGGTTTAATCATATACCACCTTAGGGATTCTCTTCCAACCAAGTAGATTATTGGGTTACGAATTCGGTCAACAAAATAATTCCCAAGGAAGCCCTCAAAGTCTGTGGTCACCTTTACCAAAAGAAAAACCAATAAATCCAATGTTAAAGAAAATATTTCGACCCCCTTCCTTGTGTCTCTAATGTTTTGAGGGATTTAAAGTTTAGTCTTGTGCACATGTATGAGAGTGGATGTTTAATAAGAGGCTGAAAACCTAAGTACTAGGCCTATGTCCACCTTTCTTATTATTACAAAGTTTTAGTATTTAACCACTTACGAAGACGAGTATAACTTAAATGAGTATTGAAGAGTAAATGAAAAATTGAATACATAGGATATTATGATTTTAAGGATTAATCCCCTTATTATAAATGTATCATGCATACTTAGAGCGTAATTCTCTTAGAAGATTTTTTTTTTTTATGATGAAATTGAGGTTTATTGCATATGACAAGTGTACGCCAATGTCATATCTTCCCCTACTCTACCCTACATTGGTTAAGTTAGTATCCCTTGTAAGGTAAGAGGGTTTATAGGTTTAATAAATTAGTTGTTTGTCTATTTTCTTAGTGGTTGTATCGATTTCCTATGGAACTAGGCCTTTGTTGTTGGTTCTAGATCTACTTGTCCTGTTGCTTGAGGTACTACATGGATAGGGACGAATATGGCCATGTCCATGTACATTGTGGTGTAGGAGCGTCGTTGGAAAGCACATAGAGGAAGGACTAGTCAACATGTTAGAGTTCTTCCAGAACATCAACGTTGGTAGTTGCAGCCGAATTTGAAATCTGCCTTAATTCAGTGCTGGAATTTACCTTTGGAGGCACACTTGAACCAATGTTGAATTTTACCCTTTGAGGCACGTTTTGAAAATCGCAAGGAGAGAAAGAGTTTCCACTATGGATCTAGAGTACGACTAGACTAAGATATCATAGGATGAATTTTAGAGTAGGCAAGTAGCCAGGGAAAAACCCTAGAAACATTATTAAGTTATGTAGAAGTTTGTACGCCGAGAAGAGGGTGGAAATATAGAGATAAATCTATTGTAAGAGAGAACCGTGAGTTAGCAGGAAATCTTAGTTTTTTGGTTACTATAATTTGAATGTATTTGATAGTTGTCTCGACACTTGTGTATAGAACATAAAGCAAAATCGATCCGAATGCGTGTGTATGAAGATTATTTGCAATTTTTCTATTATTTATGTTTTCATGAACAAGTGAATGGATCTCCATAGAGGAGAATGGAACTATGACTGTTAGTTTTCAGTTTCAATTATTTCTCTTCATTTGACGCTCTGCAAGGTGTGCATCGATCCAGAGAGGAACATAAGGAAATCGGGAGGAACTTATCTACGAGAAGTACCGTGAATTTGATTTATCGAAATCCCTCAGACACAAGGAGTGCATGGGAAATCGAGGTCTGAACTAGACAAAGCTCAGGAGGGGTAACACGTCGAAAAGTGTTATCTAGATTCAATAAACCATTCCTTGGAAGAAGCGGAGGCTGAGGGTTCGAAGACTTAGAAAATTTTCTAAGTTTGAAGCAAGTAAAAGCTCAGGAGGAAGAAATTCGTCGAGCGTTGGATCGCGGTGGAGAATCCCACGGACCGTCCGATTTCAGGTAGGAGCACACACTTTAACACTGTGTATATCCAGGAGAGGAGATCTCGAAGATTCGAACGAACAATGGAGAACTCTCGAGGAGAGTCACGGAATACTGCAAGTCGTTGGATCAAGTGGAGTTGCAAGGAGGCCAATGATGGTGAAGAGATCTGACCATATATCTGGAGGGCATTGTGAGCCATTGATCAAGCGCCTCGAGCTTTCGGTATGTCGACATTTCAACATTTCATCATTTCGACAACTAGGAGTACAAGGGACAATAGTGTGGGACTCTCGACTGGTGGAACCCCGAAAAGATCAGAGCCATCAGATCTTCGAGGGCCCTAGAGTCGTTGATATACAGTGGGGGGGAGAGTTTTTGGTTTCGGTGATGGAGAAGAGGAGTGGAAAGCTATGTAAGACGTGAATTTGCGAAACATGAAATGCCAAAATAAGCGTAGCCATTGATCCAAGAGATATCTGAGCCGCGGATCTCGTGTCACCAAGATTTCGAGAATCGGGACTTGGAGGAGTCAAGGATTCATTGTATTGGAAAGCCTGGGGTCGTGAAATGCGATGTACCTTTTGAGCCAAGTCCATGGTCCCACCCATGGTCACAAGAAGTGGAGAATGTGAGCCTAGTGTTTGGTCACGCGGGTGAACAAAGAGAAGGACCCATGGATTCGAAAAGGAGGGTTCCAACTTGGAACCAGAAGAGCCATTTCGGCTCCGAACCAGAAGATCCTGACCAGGAGGTCGCACAGCCCTGAGGAGGGATAGGGGGTCTACATCAGGTGGTATCAGAGCCTAATTTCTTCATCTGTAGACTTCAGGCAAGAGAAGAAGGAAGAGACAGAGAACTCAAAGTTGTACTCTATGTGTGACAAGCAGTCAACATAATGTTGCCAAGGAGATGAGAGGTACCTTTAGCCAACCATGTTGTAGAGAGGGAGATGTGAAAGCTTCACGCTCGATTGGAAACAATGGAAGTAGAACAAAGAAGAGCACCTGATGTTGGGGATGTCAGTGATGCAGAAAGTGAAGAGGTTGTGGTTGAAGAAGCTGTAGGAGAGGATGTTGCAGAAGAACATTTATTGAGAGCAGTTGCTAGATTGGGAGGCAGAGGTAAGATAGAGGTCCCGATGTATGAGGGAAATCGAGATGTTGAAGAACTGTTGGACTGGATAAGATCCATGGACAAACACTTAGACTGTGAAGATGTCGATGAAGAGAAGAAGGTGAAGCAAGCAGTCACCAGGCTACAAGGGCATGCAACACTGTGGTGGGACGAACTGGATTCTGAGAGGAGAAGTAAAGGAAAATAGAGGATAAAGAGTTGGGATAGGATTGTAGCCAAACTGAAGGCTAAGTTCATACCCAAATATTACCAGATAAATCTGTTCAAGAAGCTACAAACCTGAGATAGAAAGGGATGATAGTCAAGGAGTACACCGAGGAGTTCTACCGGCTGAACATCAGAACTGGACAAAGGGAGAGAGACGAAGAAAGAATTGCCAGATATATAAATGGCTTGAGATATGAAATCTAGGATGAACTTAGCATGATGTCAATGAGGACTATGGAAGATTCTTATTAGTTTGCACTGAAGGCAGAGGAGAAGCTCGCGAGAAAACAAAACCAGCGAGGAAGAGGTAAAGACTCAATCCCAAGAAAAAGCAATGGATTTAACCGTGACAAAGCACATCAGTCTAAGGATGAGGTTGAGAAACCACACAATCACTCAGAATGAGGAGGAATTTCATGAGAAATACAAGGTGGTGGAAGAAACTCTATTAGAGGAAGAGGCAGAGGAGGAGTAAGATGTTATGCCTATGGAAAGATATGACATGTGTCTTGGGAATTCCCCGAGAAAAATAAGGAAGGAGGATAAGCTCACATTTCATAAGCCTAATGAAGAAATGTTGAAGTAGAGGGAGCAGAGGATGGAGCATCCCTGATGTTGAGAAAAGTTCTCTTGAAACTAGAGGCAGAAATTGAAAATCCGGTGGAGAGAAACAATATCTTCAGGACAACTTCCAAGACTAAGGATAAAGTGTGCAAGGTGATCATTAGCAGTGGGAGTACTAAAAACCTAGTATCCACAGAGATGGTGGAGAAATTGGAGCTAAAGACAAATGGACATCCAAAACCATACAAAGTCTCATGGCTTCAAAAAGGACACCAGGTAATGATCACTAAACAATGCTTGGCTGAAATTAAAATAGGAGGATATAAAGATGAAATCCTATGTGATGTAATTCCCATGGATGTGTGCCATATTATGTTGGGAATACCATGGCAGTTGGACAGAAGTGTCATTCATGATGGGAGGAAAAACACATATACATTAGAAAAGAATGGTAGGACGCATATGTTGCTACTAATAGAGGAGAAGAGAGTAAAGGAGGAAGCCAACACAAACATACTTCTCATGAGTGGGAAGGAACTCCTGAAAGAAGTCAAGGAAGAACAAGAGATGTAGTTCATTGTGGTGAGGAAGCCCAGAGTCATCCTTACGAGTACATCAATGGATGATTTTCCTGAAGAAGTTTAGGAGCTGCTGGATAATTTTGTTGATATAGTGGTGGATGAGCTACCAAACTCATTACCACCCATTAGGAGTATCATTCATCATATCGAATTGATACTAGGGGAAAGTCTGCCAAACAAAGTAGTGTACATATTGACACCTCAAGAAAATGAAGAAGTGAAGGACCAAGTCCAAGAGTTGCTAGACAAAGGTTTGGTCAGAGAGAGCTTGACTCCATGCGTAGTACCGACTTTCTTGAGCCTAAAGAAAGATGGAGGATGGAGAATGTGCATAGACTCGAGATCCATCAACAAGATCACCATCAGGTATAGATTTCCCTTACCAAGAATGGATGATTTAATGGATTTCTTAAGTGGAGAAAATTTATTTTCTAAGATATATCAGAAAAGTGGATATCACCAGATTAGAATGAGAGAAGGTGATGAATGGAAAACATACTTTAAGACAAACGAAGGTCTATACAAGTGGTTGGTTATGCCATTTGGCTTAAAAAATGCCCCGAGTACTTTTATGAGGTTGATGAATGAAATTCTGAAAGATTTCATTGGCAAGTTTGTGGTTGTATATCTGGATGATATACTGATCTTTAGCATGACTAAAAAGGATCATTTGAGGCACCTAACGCTAGTAATGAGGAGGCTATAGCAGGAGAAGTTGCTGATCAATTTCAAGAAATCCTCTTTTATGAAGACATCACTCATTTATTTGGGTTTCTTAGTCTCTTCAAATGAATTGAAGATGGATCAAGAAAAGGTGAAAGTGATTAGAGAATGACCGTCACCAAGAAGCATGTTCGAGGTAAGGAGCTTCCATGGATTAGCGAGCTTTTATAGAATGTTCATTAGAGACTTCAGTGGGATTTTTGCACCCATGATGGATACAGTAAAGAAATGACACAAGTCTTTTAAATGGAGAGAGGAGGCCGAAAAGTGCTTCAACATATTAAAGGTGAAGATAATGGAACGACCAATTCTGGTCTTGCCGAATTTCGAAAGGACATTTCAGGTGAGATGTGATGCGAGAAGAATGGCGATAGGAACAGTTTTGAGTGAGGATAGCAGACCTATTGCCTATTTCAACGAGAAGTTGAATGAGACTAAGAAGAAATACTCCACATATGACAAGGATTTTTATGCCATAATTCAAGCTTTGAAGAAATGGAGGAATTATCTTGTCTCGCAAGAATTTTTCTTGTATAGCGATAACCAAGCTTTACAATTCATAACTAGACAGGAAAAACTGAACCAGAGGCATGCAAAATGGGTTGAATTTATGCAAAATTTTACTTTTGTCATAAAACATATTGTTGGGAATGCTTACAAGGTTGTTGATGCATTAAGAAGGAGATGTTTGATCATGCATGAATTCCAGGTGAAGACCTTGGGGTTTGAACACCTTAAGGACATGTATCATGATGATATATATTTCAAGGAGGCATATGAGGCATGTGCTAATCCTGTCTTGAGAGATAGAAGTTAGTGGACAAAATACATGATTCAGGAAGGACTGTTGTTGAGAGGACATCAATTGTGCATACCAAAATGCTCAATAAGGGATAATATTCTAAAGGAAAAACACAGTGGAGGATTGGCTAGACATTTCGGCAATGATAAAACATTTTCATAGTTGAGAAACTCATACTATTGGCCAAGTATGAGAACAGACGTGATAAATTTTGTGAACAGATGTAGAATTTGCCAGCATGCTAAGGGGAAAAGACATAACATTGGGTTGTATCAACCATTGCCAATACCAAAGAGGCCTCGGGATGCAATAAGCATGGATTTTGTGTTGGGATTTCCAAGAACACAAAGAGGATTCAATTCTATATTTTTGGTGGTGGATAGATTTTCAAAGATGGCACATTTCATCCCATGCTAGAAGACCAGTGACATAACGCATGTTGCAAATCTATTTTTCAAAGAAGTTGTGAGACTTCATGGTCTACCCAGGAGCATTAACTCAAACAAAGACACAAAATTTGTTGGTCACATTTGGAGGACGTTGTGGAAGAAGATGGGGATGAATTTTTCCTTCAGCTCAACTTATCACCCTCAAACAGATGGGCAGACTGAAGTGGTAAATAAAATTTTGGGGAATTTATTAAGGAGTCTAGTTACTGAACATCATAATCAGTGGGACCAAATTCTGCCACAAGAAGAATTTGCATACAATGAATCACCAAACAGGAGCACTTGAAGGAGTCCATTCCAAACACTCTATGGAATGCAACCCAGGGGAGTGCCTGAGAGACTTGGAACAAGGTTAGATCAGGAGCAGTGGAGTAGAGGATTTTGCTGCGGAGATGGAGCGACTCCATAGCCATATCAAAGGTCAGTTAGAGATTTCTAATTAGAAATAAAAACACATAGTTGATCAACATTGCAGGTGACTTCAATTTGAAGTAGGATATCAGGTTTTAGCACATCTCAGGAAGGAAAGATTCCCTAGGAGAACATACAACAAGTTGAATATGAAAAAGATAGGACCCTGTAAGATCTTGAGGAAGTTTGATGCAAACGCCTATGAGATTGAGTTGCCATATGGTGTGGGCATTTCACCCATATTCAATGTTTCAGACCTGTATCCGTACAAGAAAGATGAAACGGAAGGGTTAGAAGCTCAAGGAAAAATTCAGTGCCAGAAATAGATGCCTGTGGCAGAAAAGCCGCAGATGGAGAAAATTATTGATCAAAGGATTGGCAAGAAGACCAAAAGGAAAACCTATTTTGAGTATCTGGTCAAATGGAAGGGATACCCAATCGAAGATTCTAGTTGGGAAACCGAAGCTACTATCAAGAAGCAAGGAAAATCAGTAGAGGAGCTCATGGATAGGAGTCCATGAATTTTTTTCAAGGGGAGTATGATGCAGGAGCATTATTGGCAAGCACATAGAGGCAGGACCACTCAACATGTGAGAGTTCTTCTAGAACTTCAACATTGGCAGTCACAACCGAATTTGGAATCCACCTTAATTCAACATCGGAATTTACCTTTGGAGGCACGCTTGAACCAGTGCTGAATTTTACCCTTTGAGGCACGTTTTGAAAATTGCAAGCAGAGGAGGAGTTTCCACTACAATTCTAGAGTGCAACTAGACTAAGATAGAATAGGATGAATTTGAGAGTAGGCAATTAGCCAGGAAAAAAACCTAGAAACATTTTTAAGTTAAGTATAAGTTTTTATGCCCAGAAGAGGGTGGAAATACAGAGAGAAATCTGTTGTAAGAGAGAACTCCGAGTTAGCAGGAGATCTCAGTTTTTGGGTTACTATAATTTGAATGTATTTGATAGTCGTCTTGGCACTTGTGAATAGAACATAAGGACAAATTGATCCAAATGTGTGTGTGTGAAGATTTTTTGCAATTTTTCTGTTATTTTTGTTTTCATGAACAAGTGAATGGATCTCCATAGAGGAGAATGGAACTATGACTATTAGTTTTCAGTTTCAATTGTTTCTCTTCATTTGATTCTCTGTAAGGTGTGCATTGACCCAGAGAGGAACAAAAGGAAATCAGGAGGAATTTCTCTACAAGAAGTACCGTGAATTCAAGTTATCGAAATCCCTCAGATGCAAGGAGTGCGTAGGAAATCGAGGTCTGAACTAGACAAAGCTTGGGAGGGGTAACATGTCGAAAAGTGTTATCGAGATTCAATAGCCCATTCCCCGAAAGAAGCGGAGGTCGAGCCTTCGAAGAATTAGAAAATTTTCTAAGTCTGAAGCGAGTAAAAGTTCAGGAGGAAGAACACCGTTGAGCGTTGGATCGTGGTGGAGAATCCTGCGGACCGTCCGATTTGAGGTAGGAGCATAGAGTTTAACACTGTGTAGATCTAGGAGAGGAGATCTCGAAGATTTGAATGGATGGTGGAGAACTCTCGAGGAGAGTCACGAAATACCGCAAGGTATTGGATCAAGTGGAGTTGCAAGGAGGTCAGTGATGGGGAAGAGATATGACCATATATCTAGAGGGCTTTGTGAGACGTTGATCAAGCACCTCGAGCTTTCAACATTTCGTCATTTTGACAACCAGGAGTACAAGGGCCAATAATGTGGGACTCTAGACTGGTGGAACCCCGAAAATATCAGAGCTGTCAGATCTTCTAGGGCCCTAGAGCTGTTGATCTACAGTGGGGGCGAGATTTCATGGTTTCGACAATCGGGAAGAGGAGTGGATAGCTCTGTAAGACGCGAAGTCGTGAAAAGTGAAACACCAAAATAAGCGTAACCATCGACCCAAGAGATATCTGAGCCGCGGATCTCATGTCACCGAGATTTTGGCATTCGGGGCTTGGAGGAGTCAAGGATTCATCGTATTGGAAAGCTCGGGATTGCGAAACGCTGCGTACCTTTTAGGCCAAGTCTGTGGTCATGCCCACGATCACAAGAAGTGGAGAACATGAGACTAGCACTTGGTCGCGTGGGTAAACATAGAGAAGAACCTATGGATTCGAAAAGGAGGGTTCCAGCTTGGACCTAGAAGAGACATTTCGGCTCTGAATCGGAAGATCCTCACCGGGAGGTCGCGTAGCCCTGAGGAGGGATAGGGGGTTTGCATCACATTGATAGACCCGAATGCGGTCCTATCCCTGCACATGGATAGGTCCATATTTGTCCATTTACATGGATAGGGCCGAATAAGGCCCTCTCAAAATTCTAAACAAAATTTCTAAATTCTAATTTTTAACTAAAAATTTAAATTTCCTAAAAATTTAAAATTTAAACATAATTTAAATTCTAAATTCTGTAATGATCATAGTGTAACACATAACCTTTTCTAAGCTAAGGTACGGGGCCATATTCAGCCTTGTCCATGTACAAGAACATGCTCGAATTAGGTCTTGTCACTGTAAATGGACACGGCCAAATAAGGCCATGTCAACAATCTAAAAATAAATTCTAAATTATAATTTTTGACTAGAAATTAAAATTTCCTAATCTAAATGTACTTGGACCGAATGCTTGCAGCTCCAACGTCCACCTGCCCGCAGCTCCAATGTTCGCACGCCCACTGCTCCAACGTCCACCAAACCACCCTTCTGCCCGCCCACAACAACGACCTGCAACACCAAACAACAAACGATATCACTAACACCAAACATTATCACCAACACCAAATAGTATGAACTAACTAACAATTTGCAAAAACTATAGCAGCGATGTGTGGGTAATATATAAACCGTTCGTCGGCAAAAAGATATTTCATCTGAAAGATTCTTTCGGCCAAAAAGTTCTTTCCGGCAAAAGATTATTTCGGTTGGAATATCTTTTGGCCAAAAAGATGTTACCAGATGAAAAATATACGTCCAACTAAATTTGTACACGAAAATCGAGGGCATAGTCACGGTACCGTTCGATTTGACGTTCAAAGGTTCGGCCGAAACATGTTTCGGACGAAAAAATAGGACTTTTAGCCGAAAAAAATATTAGTTCGGCAAAAAAAATGTCTTTCAAAATTTTGGAAACCCGATTCTTACGAAAGTGTTACCCACCTTCATGAATTCACCCTTAATTAATTAAAAACAATTTTATTATTTTCATTCATATTTCATTTATATAAAACTCATCTTATTTATTATCTTATTTATTATACATATTAAGTTATATTAAAAGTCAACCTAACAACAAGACAATATTAATTTTATATAAAAAAAATTCTAATAAAGAATTTTTCCTATGATCCCTTTTTCAATATTGTTATTTTAATTTTAGAGTTAACATGCATTTTTCTACTTTTCTTTATGATAAATACATTTTATTTTCATTCCTTCTTTATTAAAAAACAATAATTGATTTATATTTTCTTTACTTATACGGTATTGTTAAAATGATTTGACTATTAACACACATTACATACTAAAACATTGAACTTTATGAATCTACCATTAAGGTCCATTTTGGTATTGTTAAAATGATTTGACTATTAACACATAGTACATACCAAAATATTTAACATTATTAATCTACCATTGAGGTCCAATTAAAATGAAAAGAATGCTTGTGAATATGGATAGGGAACAAATATCTATGAAGGTAGGATCTTTTGTATTTTCCCATGATAATTATATTGAGTCCTATGTTTTTATAATAAATGTCGGTTAGACTTTTTTAACAACTAATACATCAACAACCAACACATCTATTTAATGATTGGCTTCTATGTCAAAGACGGTGGATTCTATTTAAATAAAGCACATCATAAAAATAATTCACTCTACTATTCTTTATAGTTATTTTGGACTCTTATATTAATTTTTGACATAAAATTTATATACATTGATCAAATTGTGGAAGGTGTATCTACCACCTAACATATTTTCCCCAAATATATGCCTAGAAATTTGCTAATAAAACCTTTCTTTGAACTTTGTACTATGAATATATTTTATATTGTTTAGACATGAAATCATTTACTTAAGTTCACATTAATTTGATCTCATACTTCCAAATAATCTAAATCATGGTATTACACGATTGTATAATAAAACCTTTCTTTGAACTTTGTACTATGAATATATTTTATATTGTTTAGACATAAAATCATTTACTTAAATTCAGATTAATTTGATTTCATACTTCCATATCATACTTCCAAATAATCTAAACCATGGTATTACATGATGGTATGGTATGAATATATTTTATATTGTTTAGACATAAAATCATTTACTTAAGTTCACATTAATTTGATCTCATACTTCCAAATAATATAAATCATGGTATTACACGATGGTATGGGACCATAAGGTTTCCCAATACCAAATTAAAGCTTATCTCATTCACTTTGTATGCAATGGAAAATCTCTCGTAACCTCTTTCATCCTTGATGAACTAGTTGTTCTATTTCTCCAAAACATACAAGGGAGTAGGGATTATTAACACATAAGGGTACTATAAAGGAGTCTTTATACATAAGGGTGCTATAAAGGAGTCTTTACAAGGCTTTGCTTCTCGATGATTAAATAGATGTGAGGCCCTTGACCTCTTTCATCCCTCACGTTGTTTTGTTTCTCCACAATTCATAATTTTTCTTAAAAATTAATTCACAATTTTTTAATATAATTAATATTATACAAATTAATTTTCATTTTATAATTATATAAATATAATTTTTAATATAATTAATATTATATAAATTATTTTTCATTTTATAATTATATAAATATAATACAATAAGGTTTACAACTATTTAATGGATTTTTACAACTATATATATAATATAATGGATGTTTACAACTATTTTATTTTAAATTTAATATTGTTATTTTGATCCTATTAAGGTTTGTTCCCAATTTTAGACTTTTACAAATGCAAAACACAAACGCAAATTTGTTATGGAAAATTTTGAACTTAATAAAAATGCTAATTATTTATTTGATAATAATTAATATATAATCAACTTTATTTTTATGAAATTACGGACATTATCTTTTGGAAATTTATATTAGCATTAACAAATGTCGATTCAGCTATACCTCGCTTCTCCCGAGGCAAAAAAAATGAAAGAAATCACTGGAAGCCATTAAAGTCAATAAAGGATGTCCCTGTCTCGGTCATTTTTTCTAGTAGCAGGTCTACAGAGCTACATAACATCCATGGCAGGGCTAACGTCGGTTGGTCACGAAAGAAACAGAGCATAACTATCTACATAAAGAAATTTGACTGTCACGTAATTGGAGAGAGGAGACGAACAAGAAGCGGCCAGTCCGAGATCTATTGTATACGGATCATAACATGGGACGGTGGCATGTGGTGAAAAACTGCCAAATCAAACGAGCGGTGGATTCAATATGACCTGACCTAGCCTCTCATCTATGCAATTTGTTTTTCCAATGTTTTCCATGCCGGAGTTTCACTCTATTTATACAGCAATTCCTTTCGAAAGGTTGTGTGTCTATGTTTAATTCTGCTGGTGTATAACACTCGCTTTTTTAGGTCTCTTTTCTGCACGTATGTTACTTGTATTTCCATTCTGTTGCAAGTCCCCGCAGAAGAAATTGGGTGAAGAACCCCAACGGCCACTTTATGTGGATGAGGAATCATGTGGGATCTTGCATGGAGGACCACAGCGAGTGATGCAGCCAAGGATGACTTGCCAACATCCACTAAAAGTCCGAAGGGAAAAAACCGTGTTGTGTACGACGACATCAGATGCAGGGGAGAGTTGGCAAGTATCCTTGGCTGTGTATCTTGCAGTGCTTCTCATGCCAGACCTCAGATGATATTATATAGAGACGAATACGTTACTTGGCAGCAAAATAATAGTCTGGAATTACTCCGATCAACAAATATTTATTATTCTTACTGTGTTTGAATCCGATTCTGTTTGCATGTGTGAGGTATTCTATTGGATGGCAATCGATTTTTTTCTTTCAACGGTCAGCCATCGATTTTTTTCTCTCAACGGTCACGAGGTAAGCTTGCTCTAAACGACTTAGCTTTCCGATTTTTTTCTTTCAACGGTCTGCCATCGATTATTTTCTCTCAACGGTCACGAGGTAAGCTTGCTCTAAACGACTTAGTGTTTTTGTTTAGATTTTTTTCTATTAACGGTCATCATTCATATATATAACAAAAAAGTGAGGAGATGGTTACGGTACATTACACGTACGGTAAGTATGAAGGAAAATCAGTCATTTAGTAAAGTTCTGTTAAATCACGGTATTTCAGGGCGAATATTTGACAATCTTCCATTCTTGTCAAATGATGTAAATATTGAAATGTATGGAAACATACTTTCTAATCATCTACATAAAACTTAATAATAGCTAACCGATTAATAACAAAAAAAAAATTTCATATATTAAATTCATCTAATTTTTTTTTTTCATTATATAAAACCTCTTTATTATTAAATGAAGAGGTAAGGATAAATTTAAATTGCTTTGATATTTTTCAACGAAATCTGTCCCAGTAAATGACTATTTTCCGTGCAACACTGTCCAAACAACTCGGTAAAATTGTTACAGTATTTCTTTTTCTTGTACGGAGGAATGGATTTGCTCGCCAAGTAAATACCTGCTGATCATTCTCGTGAATCAACGCTGTTCATTGGAAACAGACCATCATCAAGTTGAGGATAATCTTCATTATTGTGTATGGGCAATACACAATGTCGGTGCGAATAACTTGGTTTGTATGATTTCTCTCCTAAGCTGCCTGGCCATCTCTGTAAAGTTAAAATATCTCAGTTCGCTTTGTAAATACGTGCTGAGCATTCTTGAGCGAGAAAACCTCGACAAGTTTCAATATTTGGAAAATCATCATACTTCAAAGTACGCATATGTTGTTTGAAAACAAGTTCTTCCTCAATTAAATTTCTATGACTTGTTATTTATAAATAATTTTCCATTTTTATTTACAAGTATTCGTTGAAAAGTAATTTTAATATAAAAAAGTGATGTTTCTAGCTTGACGTGGACAGCATATTACCAAAGCAATTGTCAAAAAATTGGAAACAACGGGCCATAAATGTAAAAAAAAAAAGCAGCAAGCATTGATTCTAGGGAATGTGTTAAATATTAAGGTCTCATAATGTGAAGGCGTAAAGGTGTTCCTCACGTGATAAAAGTTGGAGCTTGTCGTGTAATATTTTCCTTATTATATCCTCAAAACCCTTCTTCAAAACTTTTAACTATCTTTCAATTGTAGAAATATTTAAGTGGGATTACACACGTGATAATAGTTAATAGTTGAAGATTCTTGTGTAAATTTTGCTTTATTATATCCTCAAACCCTTCTTCAAAACTTATCTTTGCCTTATTATATCGTCAAACCCTTCTTCAAAACTTCTATCTATCTTTACACCTTCTTCAAACCTTTTAACTATCTTTCAATTGTAGAAATATTTAAGTGGGATTACACACGTGATAATAGTTAATAGTTGGAGATTCTTGTGTAATCTTTCCCTTATTATATCCTCAAACCCTTCTTCAAAACTTTTAACTATCTTTCAATTGTACAAATATTTA